>JAYRBW010002620.1:0-13912 GCA_036023295.1 Invenusta paracnida | reverse complement strand
TTCAAATTGTTATTTCTGTGGAGTTATTATAGTACTACCAAATAGTTGTGATGACATCTTTCTATATTTTATATTTTATTAAAAGTATGTGTAAAAGAATATAAATAAATCGGATAATTTAAGTATTATTCCAATAAATAAATACTTGAAAACTATACTCATTATATATCCATCATGGACGTCTAGAAGTCTGCTATATGCCTATAAAATATTAATTTTTGTATTATGCAATTATAAAATTATTGTTGATTTGATATACATATATAACAATATTTCTATTTAATTTTTCTTTCAAAGTCGCGTTCCTGTGAATGTTGGAATATATTTCTTCCTTATGAAATGAGAATTTCAATCAGTATTTGAATCGGTATTGTCCGAAATTAATGGTTTATTCGAATGAAAAATTCTTCGACCTTGTTGCAGAAGAGTATGCATGTTAACGTTCTCATTTATTTCTACTATAGTCCGCAACATTCTACAGCAGCCATTTTAAGATTACACACTCCAACAGTGTCTTATTACCAGATTCAATAGCTTTAATCTTCAAATGATGGGTTATGTTCTATTAAAAAGTACTTGTAATTTGTCTGACGCAAATAATTTTTACGATACCTCTTATAACATAAATAGTTATAATATAGTTCAATAGTTTGAACTGCTTATTGTAAGAATAAAATATTTTCATACTAATTTGTTTAAAGTACCAGATATTTAGGGATTATAAGTTGTTTATAATATAATAATTATTTTATAATGTTCAATAACGTATTTATGAGGAAAATACGTACATCAATATAGTTCAGTATTCAACAGTTTATTAGAAGTCTTAACCATGTGTTCTCGTTTACTACTGTAATGTACATATGTTTCATTGTTTTCATTTGTTGAATTACGAAAATCGTTGAACAGTGGTTTTGTATTGTTAATTTGCGTATTTGTGAATTTCTGCTGTTAAATTGAGTTTGACGCTAATGATCGCCTTTGTTTACTTGAATAATCTGTTGTTGCCTTGAGATTACTGTAACTTTTTGTTTTAATTAATTGGGGTGTATTTTTTAGCTCATACTTTATTATTAAAAAGTTTATATTTATCTATCGAAAAAATTGATTCATTTTTTCGTTTATAGTTAATTATTGCCTTGTTTAGCCTTGATATTAAAGTATTTTTGTAATTAATAATATTAATTGCTTTAGCTTAGCATTTAATCAGTTCAATTGAATTCATTGTTTTTGTGTGTAAATATGATAAATAAAAATAATTTATTACTACTTTAATCCTAATTAAGTAATACAATATTTTTTAAAGAAATATTTAAAATCCATATTCTCTTAATATTCTAAATATTTCACAAGAAAGGTTCTTTTTTGTTATTATATTTTATATAATTTACAGTAGTTAATAAACACTTTTAATATATATTGACAGTTAACAGTCTTTTGATATGCATTGATATTCATAAATAATTGTATGCTACTATTCAATAGTTTTTTCTTTTTGTTGGAGCTAGAATTTTCCTTTTCTAGTCTATTGACTGTTATGTGCCCCCTTTAAAGGCATTAAACAAAATATATACATAATAGTTAAATTAACCAATTCAATTCCACATATGTCATTTTCCATCAGTATAGGATGTATTTATATGTCGTAATATAATAATAATATTCTGTCTTATAGGACATAATATGGTTAACATAAAAATGAATTTATGTTAAATGTAGTAATTAGAGTTATAGTTTAATTTAGTGGTTAAAACTTAGTTATTAATGCTATATTTACAGTGTTTTGTGTAATTAATTAAATTGAAGAATGAAAATATCGAAAGCAGGCTGAATCGATAGACAATGTTAACTTAATTATCTACGTGGATATTTTACAAAATATATTTAAATCATTGATTTTTTTAGAGTATGTAAATACTTCTTTGCGCACAGCACGTTTGGTGTAGGCCACAGTTATGAGCTGTTTCGATTAGAGTGCTTGTTATTTTGATTCACTTTATTTCTTTTGGTTAAACCGTTGTCACTATAGAGAACAAAAGATATTTTCTTGTCGCCAGCCACCTTGTTTTATTTAAGAGATTTCCCGAATATGCTGTGTAGAGTTGAAGCGTGGTTTTTCATAACAAGTTTTGCGTTTATGTTGTTTGATTTTACCTTTATTTCCCTTTAAAATGTCAACAGACTTTCTTTGTCTGTATTTTAAAATAATGCTGCGTTGATAGTAGGTTATAAAGACATCGGTGCAAAAAGGCTGACTGTTTCGACAAATCTGTGCAAAGGTCAGTACGCTGCGCAGATTAAAAAAAAGACAGAGGTGTGAAAAAAGAATTGATGAAATACCGTAAAAACAAGATTCAAGATTTAGAAAGGCAAACCATATAGAAAACAACACGACACACGTTATCCTCTACTCACTTAACTCGTAATAAGTTTTATTCGCTTACCATATCTTGTTTAAGACACATTTTTTCTAAATATAAAGCGTTTGTAAATGTAATTAAAAAGTTTACGGAATTAAAGTTTTTTTACCGAAAAATGTAGTGAATGACTTAAGAAATGTAAACAAATATTTAGGGGTATAGCCTTTAAAGTTCATGAAGCTAAATACGTTTTTTTTGAACATGTTTTAGTGCGATCAAGTAATGACCAAATACTTTTTGTTGTTAGATTTTCTTCTTTTCAAATAACCTATTTGTTTAGTTAATACGAGCAGCTCGCGTATTTTATCGCGTTTTTTTTTCGAGGAAATAACAGAGAAGTCTTTTACATCCAAAGCGCCTTTGATGTAAATTATCTGAACGCTAATCCAAAACTGAAGAAGGAGATATCTACAGCGAAAGTGTTAAAAGCACTTCAAGTCTCATGGCTGAATGAAGTTTGTCAGACAAAAGCTAATTGCTTTTCGACATAAAGTAGCCTAAAAAATAGTAAAACAAATTTATCAAGTAAACAATGAATATTCATATCCACACGTGACTATTGGCTTTACACTAGGCATCTTATTGAGCATTGTACCAATATCTACTTGAGCATTGTACCAATATCTACTTGAGCATTGTACCAATATCTACTTGAGCATTGTACCAATATCTAATTGAGCATTGTACAAATATCTACTTGAGCATTGTACCAATATCTACTTGAGCATTGTACCAATATCTACTTGAGCATTCTACTTGATATCACAGAAGTTATTTCTTATTTAATATTGGATTTTTTTAAATATAACCTAAACTTCATATTATATTTCAGTATCATGTATGCTGATTTTAGACAATTTGTTTTCATTCGAATATAGTGTTGTCTGTCTCGATAATGTTATTACGCACCTAATTAATATAACAGGGTTGCTTTGATATTGCTCTTAAAAAATGATTTGTTTATTAAATAATTGAATGATGAATAGGTTTCCTGAAAATATTGTCATATAATGGAACATCATGAAAGTCAAATAATGAAATATTAATTAAAAATATTGTTTAACCTAATAAAGAGAACATGCTACATAGATTAGTAAATAAATAAATATTTAATAACAAGTATTATGCGCTTTTATTTTAGAATTATAATTCCCGCCTTTAGTTTTCTTTAATTTTGCATTGATCGAGTAAAATTAAAAAGACGAATCGCTGCATGTAAGTCTTTAGGGCATATCAGCAGTTATAATTTATTGTTTATTATTGAAAGATAATTATTTTACTATACTAGTATACAATTGATTATTAAGATTTACCTATATAATATGTCCCCTCACGCCACTAACAGAAGCGGGCTCAAGAAACCCATTCATTCGACTGCGCAAGTCTTTCCGGAAGTTATCCGCGGGCTCACGAGGACAGACGACGGGGCCCTCTAGCACTCGACATCATGATAGTCCTAAGGATTTCATACGTCATCGTCAGCGCTGTCAGTACAACGCAGCCACTACTGCCAGTAACCGGAACCAAGACAAAGAGAATATTGCTGAGGGGGTTGTTTCCCCAAAGCCAACTTACGTTACAGTTGTAGCCATGGGTGACTAAATACTAAATAGCTGACATTTTATTCTTCTCCGGTATATTGTATTTAGTTAGCCGATGTACTGAAACCGCTCTTTCATTTATTTTAAATTTAGTGCTTACTTTTTTTTTCACTGAACCTTCAACGTATTATAGTGTTGATAGATAAGCAGAAAGAGAATATTATAAAGGGCCTGTTTTAATATATTACTCTAGATTCACAGAAAAGTGTACTGGTAAAATTTACACCGCATGATTATTTAACAAGGGACGTCCGATGTGTCAAATGATTTCCTAAAAGTATGTGTCAAAACAAGTCTTTTTAGATCCATGTGTCAAAGCTTAATAATGTTATGAATTTAATTTAACAATGAATAAATTATACTATTTTAACCCATGATAGTATTTAGAAATTAAAAGTACATGTATTTTCCATCTATAGCACCGTTTCTTAACCTTTGTAGGTGTAACTTCCCCTTATTGACCATCAAATATAAATGTCCCTTTTTGATTTTTTAAGAAAATTGTGTAAGTTCAAAATCATTTTTAATAGTATTACGGTTTTATAAAGTAACAAATTTGTAATATTGTAAATAGAAAATATTGTAAAATGTAAATCTGAAAAATTTGTAAATAATATCGGAGTCATAAAAATAATTCAATTTTAATAAGATTTCTATACATGCTTTTCCCTCACAAGTGTGACAATGCGCAGCTAAATTGTGGTAAGCGAACAGCATAATTATCGTTTTTGATATCAAGACAAATTTCCCTCTAACATTCCAAAAATTCCCACCAGGGGAAAATTTATCTTCAGTTAAGAAACGGTGATCTATAGTATTACTATGTTTAAAAAATGTTTAAATTTTTAGTATGTAATTATGTTAAAATAAAGGCATTGTTAATCGAAATATAACCTTTTTATTTGTATTTTGAGTTTACTTAATACTGCATTAGTTCTTAAGAAGTTGTGTTATACAAATTATGACTTAGAATATTTGTAGTAAGCCTTCATTTCATAAGAATGTGTCAAAAATGAAAACAGGAGATGTGCAAAGCAACAATGTTAGCGGGCCACCCTTGATTTGAACATTTTACCAAAAATCTAGTTTTTTATGTTATAATTGTCTACTCTACTTTCATTAGGAAAAGTGCCTTTTTATAAACATGTATTTCTACTTGTCATTTTCTAGACTCTAGTTTTTCTTCTTAAAAATATAATTATACGAACAGATATTATTTCGTTGTTTACGTTAATGTAGATTTTAAAACTTCCTTACTTTTTCTACCCATTGCCATTCATGGTTTTGATATAACTAATTCGAAATATATTTTATATTATTTATTATTTCCGATAGCTCTTATGTTTTAAGCATCTACTTTAGGCTTTTAACACTATAGTAAGAAAGATGGATATATAATCCTGTTGATTGGTTGCTACACCATATTTGGCTATTAATAGTTTATTCGGATCACATACTTTATTGATATCTTATGTATATTAAAATATATTGAAAATATTCATTCTGACATTTGAATTACGGTGGAATCTACGAGTTAGTAAATTTAATAATCTATATATAATTGTAAAAACGCTTTCCTGCACTGGTTTTTAATATGTATTTTGTGTACTAGTCTCTACTGTCATTATTGGTAATTGTATTATCTATATATGTACACTTACATTTGACATGTATTGTGTCATTGCGCTTTTGTGTTTTTAAATTAGTCATGTTTGAGTGTTTGTCGTTATGTTCCAGGTTTCATTGAAAACTTGTACGTTGTACAGTTCCAAACGGGTTTAAGACAATAAAAAGAATTTAGCTCTTTTGTTGAGTTATTGCTGTTCAAGAGTTCGGTAATATCTAAAGTTGTTTTTAGCACACCTTCCGCATATTATGTAAAATAATCTACTTTCCTTATTTTTAGAGTTTATAATATCTATTGCTATTACATTGTAGTAAACCTATTTGTAAAATATAGTTACCTCACCAAGATTTCAAGGAATTAAATATTAATGATAACTTTGTATAGGTAGGTTTTTTAAACTATTTTGTCATTCCTTTAACGATATTCTACGTAAAATGATTTCATCACATTTAGTGATGTCTTCGTATTAGTATTATTATGCTTGCATATGACAGATACATTTCATTCAATTATGTTTCTTCTTTGTAATACTATATCTGGTTTGATTTCCTGTAATAACCTTTTCCGTTTATAAATTTTTAGATGTACTTTTGAGCATTTAGTCAAATTAAACTGGTGATTATCTTTCATATTCTGTCAAATTTTTATTTTTTGTATATAACAAGCTTGCATTTTTCGTGTATTAGTATTCTGTAGCATTTATTATCAAGTATTTATGTTATTCTTTTTGTGTGATTTAAAATACAATAATGAAATTGTATATTGATAATATCTGTTTATTCCTTTTACTATTTATAACAAATTTTATTTTCAAATGGTGATTCATTTGTTTTTGCAAATATTTTCGGTATTTCCACAATTCAATAGCTTTTTATATTTTCTTACTACTTGAGCTTTTGCATTTTTTACTAATAACAATAGTATTTCGATTTTCATATACTATATGACTAAGTTATTCGAATATAAAATTACCTCAGAAAAGATTCTATATGAAAGAAACATTTGAAACTGAATTCAAGCGATGTAATTTAATCTTTATTGAATACATGTTATGCTTAAATATCACATAAATATTAGATACACAATTTAATATTTTTATATCTGTTATAATAATTTCTTTTAAATTTGAAACATCTTATAATGTGCAGAAAAAGTCACGTTCGCATAGTTTATCAGTAGTTTGTGTAAATATTAGATACAAAAATCAATATTTTCATACTTCTAACATTTTTCTATATTGGTGCAATACTATTTGATTTTAATGTCGAGAAAATGTTACAAATATTTTGTGTAATGTCTACTTAGACTTCCGTTAACGTCCTCATGGGTCCACGCGGACCCCAATGTAATATACCTACACATTGTTACTAATATAATTTATATACATATAACAGAAATCGTGTAATAAATCCATAAATTGATGCTAGGTTGGAAATAATATATTAAAAATATGTAGAGAATCTGGTCATAATACAATTGAACGAGACGAAGAATCTATCAAAATCACAACTCATTATTATTACAGAAAAAAATGTTGTCAATAAAAAACCTACCAATATGGGGTGACCGTGCAGACCCAATGAGGACGTTTAAGTGTTTTAATATCTAATATACATACACTTAAATTATTATTCCAAATAATCTTATTATCCTACGGCGTAAGAGTTTATTTCTAAAAATATAAACGAATGTTTTGCTTTTATAAAACAGTCAGTTTATTACATATAAACTCTTATCAATACGAGCAATCCATTTCATAGCTGATGTAAATAAAGATTATGAAAATAAAGTAAATAAATAAATGCCACATATATACTGATATATAGTATTTAATTAGTAATATTCTACCAGCATTGAAGAAATGACGTCTACAATAAAAATCAAGGCTGATGTCATAATTAAGATGTTAATTTAAAAACGGCTGCATTTCTGTGGTGATAACAATTCTTAGTCTCCATTGTAAGCTAATAAAATTTATAATTAAGTTGCTATAGTTACATACCTATAGGCTAATTAATACAGGATGATATGCGTGATTAGCTATATGTTGTAACAGCCATGTTTCTATCAAATAAATAAATGTATAATTATATAGTGTGTTTAAAATAGAAATCTATGAGCGGTATAATGCACAAACAAAAGGTAAGCCTACCCAGTACGACTAGTGTAACTAATATACTTTTCAATGCCAATAGACTGACGTTTACACAAACGCTTACTAGCAAAAGTATGAACTTCTCAACTCACCGATTTATAACTCCGTGATGTGAACTTTATGACTGCACAATGATAGGGTGACCTGAATGTTGCCATGTGGTGTATGATCTCTAAATTAGCAGGTTATTATCATTTTAACAATCAGTATACTTTTGCAGAAATATTCACTTATTATTAGCAGCCATTATATTTTTCTTATGTATTTCATTGTTATGGTATAAAATTTAATATATGTATGATATAAAAATATATAAACATGCAAATTTTAAAGTTGTGTTTTATAAAAACATGATCATATTACAGGTAACAATTTACAAGCATAAATTAATCTTTAAAACTCTTTAGATTTTGATGTTGCACCGTCTTGTTAACCGACAAACATGTAACGAAAGTATATCACACGAGAACTACGGGATTTCTCGATATCACATTTATTAATGTGTGGTACAGTGATTAAAAACATAGAATAGGAGAAAAGGGGTGTATGACTTACATATATATGTAGAAACTTAAATATACCTATACTATATATTGAAGTCGACACCTGTATCGTACTATATGTATCCCTATGAATAATTTGTATACTTAATATTATGTTACACACTTTTCATATAATATAAACACATACCAAAAATGTACAGGATAATTTTGTACATATAGTACTTCTATTATTTGTACTTATTATAGTGTTATATAAGTAATACGTAAATATATTATAATATGTATATAATACGTATAAGTATACTTAATTATAAGTTTAAAAATATCCGAGTTTTATTTACGATAATTTAGTGCGAAAATACATTTATTAAACTATTGAAACCAGATTAAAACTAACTATGATTAAAACAAATTTCTATGATTTAGGTATTTATTTTGTATTTATATCATTTATTGAATATTATACATTTATTTGTTTGTGTTTCTTTACTTCGCAAGATACGTACCTGCAACATTTAGTTGCATTCAAACTCTGGTGATAATTTATAAGCTAGGTTAGGTGTGCAACAAAGTATAAGGTAATATGTAATTCAATATTATTGGATCCCTAAATGAACTATGTATATATATAATGAATAAATTCATTGCGCACATTTAAACATTGTTGTCTAATATATACAGAGGGAAAGATTTAAATTATTTATATGCAATTAGATGTATGTTTTACGAAACATAACGGATCAAAAGAGCTATATATATATACATATATGCGCATTAAGCAAATGAATAAGTTTTGCTTTAAAGTATCTCATAACTTTATGGAAAGTAATTTACGCTTCTCAGTCGTTTAATTAATAATTTGATATAATCAACAGATAAAATCTTTCAGAAATATTAATTGAAAATAGTATTACATTAATTTAATTATATAGGTATATATGTATTGTATATTTAGGCACTATTAGGCCTCTTGAGAGATAAAAATAAAGTAAAGCATTGGGCATTTTTAAAATTGCTTCATTCTATTCCTGAAGAAGAGTACATAATTTATATACATATATACATATATAATTGTTGCTTATTGTCAAGTATTACCCTATCCTTCTAATATTTTTTATTAATATATAGACAAAAATATTAATTGATTAAAAGGTAGGTAAGGTAAAGAAATAGAGAAATACAAATAATCGACGTCAATAAGAGAAAAGAAAGGTTATATATAATAAATAAGGTCATTTTATCCTTTAAATAAATCAAATTGTAGTATACGTTTTATATCGAGATATGGAAATAACGGGACAAGCAAAACTTCTGCTCAGATATGTTACAATGTTTATAAAATCCCCATTTACGTGAAACTCTATTTTTTTCTTGATTTTGAAATGTTTAGTAAAGTGTTCAAAGCTTTGTCGTTAGGATCTAGTTTTGATGATGTCTTGAATTTTTGTTCAATTTCTTTAATTTCGTTTGGATTCCAGTTGGGCAACCTTTGACACTGACTGCAGCTTCTAAGAAAGAGGGCCTAAAATTATGAAATAAATAATGTTTTATAAATATTTGTTCTAATGAATGAATTACTTGTATTAGAGCTAATATTATCTATATGCTTATATATAGGCATATACTGGGTTTCGGGGGTTATACATTTTTTTCACAATTTTCAATTAAGCACACACACCCAAAAGTACAAAATTGTCTAAATAAAAGACTATAACAAAAAATCCCTGTCGACCGCATTTACTTAAGGTGAAACATGATTGGATGTACATATATATAATGGAAATTCACTAAAACTGACCGAATGACTCAAAGGCCGATGTTGGCCCAACTGAACAGTCACAACAAGGTGGAAGAAACGTTGTCAAAATACTGCAATAATCTCAGATAAACACATTTAACTCAAAAACCATCTTATACAAACATGTATTGTTTTCTAATATAAAAAGATAAATATATAACACATAAAGTTTTGCATAGAATATGAAAGAGAGGATTAAGTAAAAATAAGTTGGAAAATGTATACGTAAAAAATATATGGTGGTCAATAAACAACGAAAAAGAACTAGCAGAAAAGAGTAGAAAGAGAGTTTACATCATTGTTATACTGTTGTTCAACAGAGTGGTACAAATGGTAACAAGTGATATGGAACATTATTGTTGTTTCTCAATCTTGCGTATTATATATTATTATTTCACCTGTTATGATATGTGTAGTTAGATAAACTCCTTTTTTTAAGAAGGAGTCTGATGCAGTTTCTTCATACCATTTATAGGAATAATATGTTTTAGTTCTATATATATTTAGTAAGAATGGCAAATATTCTCACTCTGTTAATTCTTTTAAAAGTTCTATTCATTATTACATCCATGAAAAAATTCTCGTAAATGTTGTATACAGTACTTCATTTAAACAAAAATTTCCTACTACTTTTGAGTGCCTATACCTTACTATTATGAATTCTTCTATTTGAACATATATATACACAGCACACAATTTAACCGAGTTAGGCATTTACTTAATTCATCAAGTCAAAGTGTTAGGGCAAAAATTTGATTATCTCCGTAATCACTGGCGTAACATTACTATTAACATTTGTGGACCAAATCCAGGAGCTCCCGACAGTAAGGGGGCCCCCAAGCCTTTCATCAACATTTTTTAAACTTAGGTTAGAGGCCTCCAATGTTGTGATGTCCAAGGGCCCCTGGGTAGTTTGTTACGCCAGTATCTCCGTTAAAAAAGAATGCATTAGGTATAACAAAAAATGTCACTTATGTAATGTAATTTTCTGAGTGACATTTCTTATTAATTAGATAGTCAATGG
Organism: Invenusta paracnida; assembly: GCA_036023295.1. Lineage (NCBI taxonomy): Eukaryota > Metazoa > Platyhelminthes > Proseriata > Coelogynoporidae > Invenusta > Invenusta paracnida. The sequence continues at coordinate 2,784 of JAYRBW010002620.1, read as the reverse complement.
TTCTATTTATAATCCTTTTGTTTGAATTTATGAATTTTCAAACAATTCCTTAAACTAAGGTTTGCTGCTCCACCATTTGTTATAGTTTTAAGATTTAGTTAGACACACAGAGACTTGTAAAATCGTTATATGTGATTTTTAACCAAATTTTGAGTCTGAATATGAAAACAAAAATGTTTGAATCCTATTTTTAGTCCAATTATATATGTATATAGTTATACTCGACTGTACCTATGTTTACTTATACATACTAATTATGGACTATTATTACCATGGTATTTCACTACACTATTTAGGGTTTAAAGTTTAATGGCTAGGTTCTAATTGCCTAAGTTTAAAGTTTTAATGGCTATAGATTCTAGTTGCTTATATGTTTAATTATTATTAAATTGTTAATAATGTCTATATTAGGGGGTTAAATTATTATTATTATATTTATTAAATCATTATTTTAATGCCTAGTATGTTCTAATTGCCTAGATTTTAGATTCTTAATGGGCATTGGGTCCACTCCGTGTATATAATCCATATAACTTTTTACCATTTGTACCACTCTGTTGTACAACAGTGGTACAATTATGTAAACTCTTTTTATTCTAAATCTGAGTTAATATATTGAAAATAAATATTATTTCAAGCTGAAACTACGATTTTACCTGACGTTTACAAAATTCTGTTTGAGTTATATCATACACATAGTGTGGTTCACATCAATAAACTATGAAGTGCTTTTTATTTTATTTTATAACAAAATAATGTTGATATAATATATGCCGTGAATAAAATAAAATTGTGTTCAGTTAAAATAATCTAAAAATTCGAATTTAATATTTTTTAATTGGTTAATAAAAATGATTTATTTTGGAAAATTCTGCTTATAGATTCTATTTATGGATTAGAATATTTTTTTCTGTATGCGAGTATATATATATGCATATTTTATTGATTAATAAGATTACACGTTCAATTAGTAAGTATATATAGGTAAACATTTTATATATATTTACATAGAAAGTATAATGTGACTTCACTTACATAAGGTAATGATTTCTCCATCATTATTATTCTATCTTTAAAGGAAGGATGTGAGTTTAACCAATTTGGAATCTGTTTTGTAATGTGAAGTTTCTTTGAGTTTTCAAATAGTTCCATTATTACTTTGTTTTCACGCACGTCAAAACAGGCCTTAAAGGTAGATGTACAGTTATCCCATTGTTAAATAAAATGGAATTATGTAGTAAGATGTAGGTATGCATGTAGGTAAGTGAGGAAATAATAAATAATTCTACATATAATATGTATATCATAGAGTAATATTCCACAAAACTTTTTCTCTGATTAATTTCGTAATATTTATAACTGTAAATTATATCGACAATATAAAAAATTATTGTACTCTAATATATTGTACATAAATGGGTATCCTTAAGATAGTATTGTATGTATTTTTATCAATTATATCTTTTGACATATGATAGTACCTACTTCAGGCAAGTATGGACTTTATTTAAAAAATACATTATATAAAAAATTTAATATCTATGCCTACAACCGTTACATGAAATAAGTTTTCTTATACTGCTACTAATATTTATTAAATAATTATAAAATTGCCTATAAAGAAAAAATCTATGTGATTTTAAATTGTACACATTCATCAATAAGTATCAAAAATTGTTTTTATTAGGAAGGATTATTTCATTAATTTATTACTCATCAAGTGCCGAAACAAAATTCTTTATATAAAAGAAATTAATTTATAGAAATACAACTAAATAACTAGAACATCTGTTTATAAAGTTGCGTTACATATGTATGTGTTTGTGTTCTGTCTTAGGCCAGTTTTCTTGAGAACTTAATAATTCTTTTATTAACTCAATTGGATATCATTCGAATCCAAATCTTACTATATACCCGATCATGTAATAATGATGTTCGATTTTTCAGTTTCATTTTTGGTCCCAGTTTTATTTAAAAAAAGGTTCTTTTGTGAGGCGTTTAAATCTAACATCATCCCGTGAACTAAATTTACTATATAGTACATTATGTTGATGTAATATAGTCCGTAGTTATAATCTACTGATTTACAACAATATTTTTCGATGGAATAATAGAGGTGACGCAACACTTTCTACAGATGACATTACCGGACTGATCTACTAAGCTTATTATGTCGGTTAAACAGACGCGCAACTGAATAATAATTTATTAGAACTATATTAATCAATTTAATTTTAATAACTGCAGGGTAATAGAAGGGTATTTCAACTAATTTATGTCTATACTATTATTCACATAGCGAATGCTGTTGTAAATTGAGTCATCGATATCCATGACTGCTAGTCATCAATGCTTTTCGTTGAATTTGCCATGTCTTAAAATGCCTTTTAAAATTGAAAACCTAGTAGAAAATAAAAACTCTAATGTCGTTTGGACATTCTCGGGTGCTTTACTATTAGAATGAGACCAAACTTGGTTTATATCGAACATATAGTAAGTTAAAAGTAAATAAATAAGTTCTACACAAACACTAAAAGTATACATAGATATAGCGTCAGCCCTATGATGAAACCTATCTACAAAATTTCACATTTTTATTTTATTGTTGAAATATAATCATATAGTCTTAAATACACATTGTCCTGTAATTTTAGATAAATAGTTTTATAAATGCATCAAGTTTAGATTTTAAAATTACTGATGAAACCTTCTATGTACATCTAGCTATAATATGCTTATGATGAAATATTCTATATACATATTGGTGTTTTGTGATTAGGCTAA
>JAYRBW010002609.1:0-13912 GCA_036023295.1 Invenusta paracnida | reverse complement strand
GCTATAAAATTGATTAAATTGCTGCCGCTTATGAGAGGCTCACAAATTTCTGCGTACATGAAAAGCTAATAACCTAAGTGTTTGTTTTAAAAAGTACAGGGGATTTATTGGACACCCTGTACAACACAACCATTAAGTAAATACAGTTAATACCTATATTACGTCGTTCTGCTGTTCTCTCTCTTACTAGGAATATGCATTATGTGAATATTATATGTTGTTAATATACAACATGAAGTTGAGTCAAGTAATTACTAAAAAGATTGGTGAATTAAAAACATATTTCATAGAGAATAAAGCTACATATAGGAATTAAATATGCCAAATGATGACCCTACTGCTGATAATGATGTGGTTAATAAGAAATATATGAATGCAAATGAAATACAGTTTAATTCTAAAGCAATGGTAGAAAGCTATTTTGAGTATTATTATTTTTTAAAGTATACAATTGGTTAACCTATTATTTATCCGGAAAAAGGTAAAATCGTGCCAGCAGGACCACCTATCTTTGGTGGGTTGTAAGAACGGAGAGAGGTGGACGTGCCTTGCCAAACAATTTCATGTTCAGGTATGTGGTTCTGGGGCACTCCTGGAGCCAGTGTTTTAAAGTTGGAAAAACACCGCGCAGTGAGAGCAGAAAGAATCGTTTGTAGGATCCAGGAGGCGCGTAACTGCCTTTCGTGGCCACTGCGGAGCGTGGCTAGCAGCACGGTCTTGACGATTGTTGTTGATTTCCTTGGGCCTAGTGATATACACCACGGTGACTTTGGGATGGGTTGGGTCTTTCACAAGGTTGTTAATATGGCTGCATGCGCATCTGAGATGAATTGGAGCTGCTGGTTCATCTATGTTGGTCGATGCCAACGTGGCCGTGGACCAATTGAAGAGGGACATTGCATGGTAAGCTGCCTAATTTTTCGCTGATTAAGCTCACTTCTGGGGAGCCGCTGGCGAGGACTATCAAAAGGGACTGACTGTCTTAGCAAATTAGGAAGTTTCCCTCATTATGATGTCTTTCTTTGATAGGTTCAATAGCGAGTTTCATAGCCATACACGTTCTTCTTCATAGGAACTCGTGATGTTACTTCCCTTTTCCTGATAATCTCATAGGTGATGGGGTTTTCTGCTTTTCCTACTGTGATGACGGCTGCTTCTCATCCTTCATTCGTCCCACCTGTAGCCGATCCGTCAGTATAGATGATAACACTGTCTCTTAATGCATTGATGGTTTCCATGGCTACTGTTTTGAGGTGCTCCTGGCTGTCTTTCTTGGTTATCTTGAGATCCGGATTGATTATGACTGAGTTTCTACTTTCCATTTGGATGGGTTTGAAGTTCATGTCGATGGCTTTCTATTATCAGGGTCGTTGATAAAAGTTTCTGCACCAAAATTTCTCCAGCGGTTTTTTTGGAGTCAGTGTCTGGTTTTGTTCCTGATTAACTGGTACCTTGGGTAGTCTTTAGGGAGTCTCAGGGCTTTATCTTTGGATCTCAGGATAGATCTGGTTCTGCTGGTCCTGTAAGATGGAATGCCGGTTTCCTTGTGCAGGGCTTCGACGGGTGTTGTTCTGAACTGCTGTTATTTTTCTCAGTTCTAGGTTCTGCGTTATTTCTAGGTGTTCCATGTTGTTGTCCGCTAGCCAAGGTTGCCATGCACAGGCGCTGTAGTCAAGTTTGCTTCGGACAACTATTTTGTAAATGCGGGTGAGTTGGCCCTTCTTCCATCCCCATTGGGTGTTTCCAAGACATGCTAGTGCTCTGCTGCTCCTTTTGGCTTTTTCGCAGACGTACTCTGTCTGCTTCGCAAAGGAGAGATAGTGCGATCGACGAACACTCCTAGGATTCTTGGACTGTCACTATTGGGGTTTGTACTTGGCTTTATGGGTGCTGTTCGAATAGAAGGCCACTTCACCCTTACTTTTATTCAGTGTCATTTTCTTTGCTTGACTCCAGATCGCCACAGTCTCGACGGCCCTCTGCACTTTGGTCTCTGCTCTTAATGTATTAGCGTCCGTCGCCAGGGGGTGACATCGTCCGCGTATTGGGCTGTGTTTGTGTATTCTGGGATGGCATCATTGATGTAGTTGGAGAAAAGGATGAAGAGTAAAGAGGCCAAGACCGACCTCTGAGGAACACCCTATGAAGCATTTATGCGCACTGTTCCCTTTCTGTTCTGCAGGAATCCGCTTATCCATTTGATATACTTCGGGTGGAGGCCATAGTTAGCTAGGTTGATAAATAGCTCCTCTCTCCAGACCCGGTCAAATGCTTTCGAGTTGTCAGTAATGTAAGAATAGCTCTTTGACTCGGGGATCTTTGAAACCCGACACTGATGGTTTGAGTTATGGTCAAGATTGCATCTTCACATTTCCTGTATGTCCGAAAGCCTTGATGGTTATATTGCTTAACCAACTGCCGGCTTCGGCCATGTTGTAAATTCGATTTGCCTTCATTCGTTCCAGGACTTTCACGATGCATGAGGTCAAACTGACAGGACGATAGGAGGCGATGTCTGCGGAGGATTTGCCCATCTTGAGAAGGGAGATGATGATAGTGTTTCTCCATATTTGGGCACTGAAGCCGCTGTTGAAAGTCTCGTTGAAAATTTCGAAGAGATGTGTCTTGGTGGTATTGTCAAAATCTTTGATCAAAGAAGAGGTATGTCATCTAGACCAGCTCTGATGTTCGATATAGCTCTGTCCAGTTCATTCAAGCTGAAATCTTTGCAGGTTTGGTCATCAGTTGTAACCTATCTGATGGTCTCTTTACTCAGTCGGTTTATCCCCTCTCTTCCTTCGAGAAACTGTGTTTACTTGCGTTCGCGTAAAATTTCATAAGGTGTCTGCCTTCGTGACATCTGTCATGATCGTTTTCTCATTGACAATCAGAGCTTCGTTGGGAGCATCATCAGTGGGTCTTCCGGAGAGAGACTTGATAATGTTCCACATTTTTTTGTCATCCTTAGTATTTTCAATTTCGCTCAGGAAGCTTTCCATTCTTCTTCTTTAGCCTCTCTGACCAAGGTGTTTACCTCTTGACAGGCCTCTATCTATTCATGTCTTCTGGTTCTGACCTCCCTTCTTAGTTTGCTTCTTTGCTTGATCTTGAGCCTTATTTCTGTGGAAATGTGATGTTTCTAATTCTTACAAGGTTTCGATTTACCTACAGTCTTGTGCTCAGCTTCAGTCATAGCTTTGTTAAAAAGACTGATCTTTTCAGTGAGGCTTGTTTTGTCTTTGTGATAGATCCGGATAACATTTTTGTCCACTTCGGAAGAAAACGTTTGCCAGTGCACTGCTTTACGGTTCCATTTACGGCCTTTGCTTCTTGTCTTTTTGTATCGGCATGGAGCAAAATGGTCCTCCTTTTATTCAGTGTCAATTTTTTTGCTTGACTCGACATTTCAATGTTGCTGTTGGAAATATAACTGTTTTCTTACATAAATATCACACTTTTTAAAAAGTAAAGGGAATAGTTTTCCATATATTATTTAATCTTCTTTTATCATCAAAAGAACCTAATGCTAATTTTTCTTGTTATATGAAATACATTTTATGATTCTCATTTGTTAATCTATAATTCTCTTTATAGATTTTAATTATTTATTAAATATAGTATTTATAAAATTATTATGTGTTATTTGTTTCTGTAATTCCTTTTAATTATTGAACCTCCTTTGGAGGGGTTCCAGTTGAATTATCTGAAGATAAATAACTATAACATTTAGCTTTTAAACATATACTAATTCTTTAATTTCTTTACCTTCTAACTCATGTTTAAATTTATCTAGTATACTGCTAGATACAAAATCTTTTCCATTTCAATTTCTAAAGTTGGATTGGGTTCTGCAATTATTAGTTCAAAGAATAATGAATAGCTGCAGTGTCTGTATAATGTAATCTAACATTCTTTTTTGGAGGATTGGTTGTATAATCATTAAAGTTTTTAATTAATCCATCATATGCGAATTTATACAAAACTAAATTACTTACTTCTATTATTACAAATCCTATATGTGGAAATTTATCAAATTTAATTGTAGATTTTCTATTGTGACATGCAACTTAATTTTTATGGATATTTTACATCCTTTAAACTTAGGATTGGCTGCTACTTTTTGAAATCTATCTCAATGTTCTGTCTATTTTTTACATTTTCTAATGTTTTATCATAGAATGCATTTCCCATAAGCTTGTAAAATGTATCACCACATTTATGTTTATTCTTCTTACTTTCAGTTCTTTTATCTTATAAAAGAAAGATATTTTTAGCCATTTAGTTTTTTTATATTTAAGCTTTCTATGCATCTAGATTATTTCTATTCCATTTTTAAGATACCAATCTTACATTCTACCATCTGATGTAATTTAGTTTATCATTTTATGTTAGAATTATTTTTCCTACTAGTTTATAGTGTCAAAAATAGTACCTGCAGTTTACCATTTTCCCCAATTATTTACGTCGTAAATCATATATATTAGGATATTTTAATTATATATTGTTTCGTGGAGGGGACGAATTAGGGTAATCTATTTTAATTCAATTAATGCACAAAAAAATATTCACATTAAAATGGACAATCTAAAATCTACGAAAAATTGAATTATATCTCATGAAACAGTTCAATATACAATCTTAAATGAACATACATATTTAGTTTCCTTGATTAATTTTACATAATATTTAATAAATTGACTACATTACCAGCTATTCCGGTAAATTATATAGTTTAGGTAGCAACTTTACCAACCACAAAATTTCCAACCTTACCTAAATTGGAGATGAACTAGACTTACTTAACTCATAAACAAAATGAAATAGACTTATACAGCTTAAACATACCTTACAGGTAAGAATCATAAGGCAATGTGTAGACACCTATTAAGATATCTATACCTAAACTAGAATTGGAGATGAAACGGACATACCTAAAAATAACGTACTTTTAGGTACCTATAACCTCAGTGGTATACCACTGAAGTGTAGGTACAAAATGTATGCAAACTTTGTATACAAAATGAAATAGGCCCCGATTTTTAAAATTCAAATGCACAAAACAATTTTCGCATAAAAATTGAAAAACTAATAATGTATATATGTATGAAAAGTTGAAATATCTATGAAACAGAAATGATTCAATTTTACAATTCTATTTGATTCATTTAACACGCAAAGTATAAATAAATTGCATAGCCATTTTAAGTCCAAAATAACAATGTCTAATTAATGTACTATCTAAAATTATGACATTTGAATATTTTTGAAACTATTATTATTCTAAAAAACACATTTGCATTCCTATATGACATTATGTGTTTATTTCATATACATACATACTTCTACTACAGAACAATATGATACTATATATATCATTTGATTTATATTTAATTACAACATTTACCTATATCTAAAGATAAAATGCTGATAAAACTGTCAAATTCAAACAAAATATAATTAAGAACACAAAAATACCAAATGTTTAGTATATATTTTTTATTAGTTACAAGTAGATTGATTACATTGACTTGTTTGAGGGATATTAGAAAATTCGTAAAATAATGTTCGTTTACTTTCATGGATTAATATACCCTTAAAATGACAAGACAATATTTCCGTTGTCCCTAATTTTCGAATGAATTTGAAATTATTTGTGCTTTTTAATATGAATTTCAGTAATGACTACATATTGTTTTGACTTCATAACTTTTGCGGTACATTCATTTCTGTTTAGTGTGTCAGATAGTCAAATGAGTGATGGGATAACTAATTCTGTCAAATTTCTTAGATTTTGTGTTATATAATATGTATTATTATTATATTTGCAAATAGTAAAGAGATCAGTATACCTCTAGATGATTTAAGGAGTTCAATGCGGTTATATTTTGGTACACAATTTTTCTTTTGTAGATGCGCCTTTAACAGTACTTAATCAAATCACGAAACAGTAAATTAACTTTACCTATTGAAGATTTATTTAATAAATTATCAGTATTATATAGGTTGTTCTTGAAATAATTATGATGCTTTCAATTAGGCAGGGATCTAACCAAAATAGGCATTGATTGACATTCAAACATTTTTGAATGGATAATGAATTTCAAGACATAAACAATTAGATTTTGATGTAGGTACCCAAATAGCTCTAAAATGGTGATCCAAACTAGTATTATTTACAAATGGAATAATAATATCTTGATAGTTTAAATATTAAATTAGCAAAAAAGCACGAACTCACTAAAAAATTATTTATTATAGGTAAAATCAAGCAAGAAAATGTTTATACGTATAATCTACATAAAGCTATGCTGCTTCCGTTGACTTTATTCACTGAGTTGGCATTGTCCACCTTATTACAAGAGAACTTTTTGCAAAAGCAGTACTATAAACTTCTAAAACCTCATGGCGTGTAGAGGTAGATATCCTAAAAAGTAAAACGAGTTTTACAACATAAAAGCCATATTAAAGAACCAATCTATCTATAATAGTTATAACTTAATAAGAAAAAATACATGAAGGTACTCGTTCAAGTGGAAAGAAATTATTCCCAACGAAAATAGGACACAAAACAAGATGGAAAACTGTACATGTCAATACAATATAAATCCCATTTAAATTTTGCACATATGAAAACATTGTAAGAAGCAATTATGAAGTTAAATTATTGAGGAATTATCAATTTTGTATGCCATCTGAAAATAACGGAAGTTATCCAATTGTTAGTGGCGTTGGCGTTTGAATCATTCGAGATCTCCCATGTCGGAAGAAGCTGAGGCAGCCAAAATTTGCTGAAAAAAGAAAACAGTGTATTTTGAGAAAATAATATTGTTATTCTATTATTAATATGTATAAAAATGGAGTAATATAATATGTGAGCATGAGTAAGCATGTATGTGTCCGGATATTTTAAGCATTTACTAAATTTGATCTTCACAGCGTAAAATTTTTAAAATTTTGTTCCATTTAAAATGTGTTACAGCAAAGCCATCTCTAATGGATCAAAATTTGAAAATGGAAATACAATATGTCCCACACCCGATCTATGTTGTTGGAAGCAGGGTACCGCATGAATCAACTGCAACATCCCAGTCGTGTTTGTTGTATAGAGTGAGACACTATGATCGCGATTTCTTAGAAGTTTTATTTATCCTTCTTGGTGGCATGTATTGGACAAGTGAGGATGTGGACTTATCTTCCTTTTTCTTCTGAGTGCATTATTGACAGATATCATCTCCTTTTTTCAGAAAGCGATTTTGTAGAAATTAGTGTGAGGGCAATGGCTCTCGAAGGTCTCCTCGGACAGCAGAGATAAGGTGACAGGAGCAGTAGTTTGCGGGGCTGTAGCGGAAAATTCCAGTACAAATGCACAGAGTTATCTAGGTATGGTACCGATAGCCCCAGGGAGCGATTATGCTGAATGTGTACTTTGTAAAAATAAAGGCTTTACAAAGTTTATCATAAAGGGTTTTCAGATTTTTCACATAGTAAAAAATCTTCATTGATAACATTAAATTAACATAGCTTATATATTACCTTACCAATGTGAATTATGTATGAGTAATGCGTGAACCATACCTTTTATTAATATTATATGACGACAATAAATTCGTAAATTTATGGCTCCACTATTATTATTATAACTTTATTAATAAATAATAATAAGCGTTCACAATAGTTAAATCATAATTCCCGCTGACGAGATAGTACTTATATTATTATTACAAGTAGAATGCAATGGTAATAATATTTACAAAATACGATACCTCTGTGTAAAGATACATAGTTGTTATATATATATTATTATAGTAACATTTTATTCATGAATTTATTTTTTATAATCATTAATAGGTACTATTTTAGAGATGCGCACATACCAGCGTAGGTATTAATTTTCGGATGTGTGCAAAAATTGAAGAGGGGCTCATTATATATTGAAATGTATCAACCACACAGAGAATTCAAATGATGTACAATGTATGTCGATTAAAAATAGTTGAAATTTCGCATTTTATGTGGTAAAATAGTAAAATGTTAATATCTCACTTTGTAACAGGTTGCGCAACACAAAAATTACACATTTTCAATCATAGATTAGTAGCAATTTGTCGAGCATAACAAACCATTTGTTCTCAAATTTTGATAAATTTAAGAAATAGCTTTCCTATTCTTATGTTATACTTCAAAATATATACACTTTTTAAATATTTTAGAACACCCTTTTATAGAAAAAAAACAGAAATTAAAAGAATTTAACTCCGTCATAACATGACTGGGTATGCTAACATTAGAACGAAATATAAATCAAGAATATACTATATGTACATGTATACACAGTTGAGTTATAGCTAAATATACTCCAATATACATTTATTAATTTTTAATGCACAAATTAAATATTTATTAAGTTAACACGAATAAAAAATTGTGCATGTGTGAATACTCATTTCATAAAAGTCAATTTATGTATGGCTGCAATGAGCCGATAGTATAACAAAATAATGTTTTACATATTACAAATTTGTAAACAAACTATTACATACTTTTATACAATATAGCCAACCTGGTGCACACTACCTTGATTACTACATTAAAGATCGATGGTTTTTATCATATTTTCAGTTTCAGATCAATTTAGTTAAAAAACATTTAAAAGACAATTGAGAGACAAAACATAGATTACCAAAGTTTTATAAGCAAGCAATTCAAATTATAACGTGTATAGTAGGATTTACTGCAAATAATTAATGAAACTCACCATTCTTACTGCAGGCAATGTCTGAACAAGCAGTTGATATACAGGTGGAGGAATGGTTTCCTGGAGAACTAAAAGCAATTGTTCAGGCTGTCCACAAACTGCCACAGCATTGGCGAGATGAGTAACACCACCTTGTATGTCTCCAGTGCTCAGAAGCTCTTCCCCAGTTTGCAGTTCAGTGAGGAAAAAACGCTGAATAGCTGCTGGGTCTTTCATATTGGGTAGTTTGGTAATTGTCTGATTTTGTCTCTCTTGAGCCTCAAGACGACGACCTATAATTAGAGATGTCAAAATAATCTTAAAAAAGAACATAAAAAGCCAACTTGGTAAATATGTAAATTTATTTATAATTGGTTGACCTGTTTTTAAAGAATATACAAAAGACACAACTTGTCCTTATAGTAATGTTGTGGTATGTATTCATTATCAGTGTTGGTAGCGGTGAGATAAAAATTATCAAAAGGTAATGAATAAACCAGTTTCCTTTAAAATTTATATATGAGTCATTATATGAAAATGTCCACTTAAAAAAAATCTAGTATTAGATGTATAATTTTTATTTATTATTATTGTTCAGTATATTGTAATTATACATATTTTAAATTATTTAAGCTTAATTATAGTTTTTGGAAAATATTCTACAAAATAATAGTAAAAATTGTCTACTCTGATACCAAACAATTTTGTTAAAATTAAGTTGAACAAATCAAAATACAGTTATTAATAATGATATATTTATTAGAGCTATTATATTATATTTATTATATAGATCAGGGTGGCCGCGTTTGCTACCCCAAAAAATCACGTATATCGTTTGAAATTCACGTAATATATAAAATTCAATAGAAATAAAAAAAGGCAGTTAAAAACTGTATTTAAAATATAGCAAAATAGTATTGGCAATACTGACAAAAACTGTACGATGTTATAAATGTACAAGAAAAGATAATTTGTCTTATCTACACTATTAATACATAAGGTAATTGTGTATATGCTAGCGATAAAACAGCCAAGGCCAGGATAAAAGTCATCATTCTCAATACACTTCCGTCTTTTGGTGATAGCTTGTAAAGCAGCCGCAATTTTGGCCTCTTCTTCACGGACTTCTAGCAGAGCTTGTGATTTTCTTTTCTTCGCTAATTCGCATTTGTTGTGTCCTGTTTCTTCATCCTTTTTTTCTTCCAGAGCCACGGTATAGCGAGAATTGGAACCTATGGTTGCCTGTTATAATGAATATAATAGAAAATAACATTATTATACATAATTATAAGTTTAAGTGTGTCAAATTGATATGATAATATTGAAATTTTCTAAAATTGCTAAATAAATGTGTAACCTTAATTATTTCAGCTGTGACGAGATCTGGAATTGACTTGACATCATTGATTGCATCATACACATGTCGTTTGGCAATCATGGTCTCTTCTAGCAAGTTTTCTGTTAACTGTGAGCGTTGGATATTGAAGCCGCTTTCAACTTGAATGGAATGAACAATTAAACATAATTATGTATAAATATTTCATATTGGTAAGTGATGAAAATGGATATATAACGATTGTGTATATTATAATTATAACTTACAGTTGCATTTCCATGAGACAAAGTTAACAGCTTGCGAATCAACATCCAGAGGTCCTGGTATTTCTCGTGAGATCCCACGTTGTTCCAGTAGAATGTGTCCAAACGTGGCTGTTCTTGATTTGTTGAATATTTGAAAGCTACAAGTTCGGTCTTGAAATCCCGGTCGTCTTCCACCAACTGTCGAAATTGATCATTAATCAAATCACCCACTTTCCCGATGACCAAGCTGAGCAGCCCTATGCACGACATGCAAACCACAAGATCCCACACTCAACAACTGTGGAAAATTGTCCAATTTTCGTCTATTTGCCAATTTTGTCAAAAATGACCAATTGACGTTAGCCTAGGGCCGCCATGGAAACTGCCAGCAAATTCCGCATTCCAACACTGTCCAACAAGCTAGAAAACCCTTCCAACAAATCGAATGCTGACGTTCTTTCAAGGAAAGAAGATGACTGATACTTGGTAACTATTAAGTTGGTCGTATTACTCCAAAATCGGACAATGATATCCATTTGACATCGCTGAGAAATTTTATTCAATGACTCATCAACATAGCCACATAATCACAATAAGCTGAAAGCTCTCTAATCAAATTAGCCTCAAAGAAAGGAAAAACCCCAAAACAAAGAAGGTAATGACTTTTAGTGCAACCAAGAAGTGAGCTCAGAAGAAAGATTAGAACCAGGAAACATGCTAAGAAAAAAAGTGACATCCTCGCATCAGTACTTCTAGCTGACATATTGGCTTTTATGGAGCCCAAAAGAAAAATTAACTCGGAGTAAATGACGTTTGTTTTTGTTTTAACATATGTTACAAAGGCTTTTCCTTTTCTTCCAGTGATGAAGATGACGGAGTCAAGGCATTGTGACTAAAAAATAACTTAATTGTGTTTGACGACTGGGATATTCGTAAACGAGTGGAATGTTTTATGCCCTAAAATAAACAAAACTGAAAACCATTTTTAGACAAATAACTATATTAAATGTCAATGATATGGGTATAGAGTTGATTACCTTAGTATGTGATTGGATGTTTGTCTTTCCCAAAGATTCGATTGAAAAATTTGTCTGACAAATATTGCATCTAGCATAGTGCTTATTAAATGTGACCGCACTTATCCAAGTACATTCCTTCTCCCACAAGACATTGTACACATTTTTACCAGGCTGAGACATGATAAATACTTCAGTTAATTTAAAATTTCCCCATCGTCGTATGATTAATGTGGTACACATTATAATATTAGTATCAATAGGCGTATATAAAAAAGAACATTTTCCAAAGCATTTTATTATAATAAACTGTTTTTTGGACACAAAATAATACAATAATGACAATAAATAAATACATAGATATTAAAAGAAACTACATGGAAATAATTCAAACTTCATAAATGAAATATAGACAGAATTTAGAATTCACGTATATAAAGAGAAATTCATGTATATTGACATATATTAAAATAAATTGTTGTATATTCACATATAGGTATACATGAAATTCACATAACCCTGGTCACCCTGATAGATTAATTGAATTTTATTAATAACATTAAAAAGATAATTTAGTATAAATATAAAATGACATTGCATTGCTAAATAAATTATAAAAGCCTATTAATTCATAAAACACATTTAATTTTCTGAATATGATATGTGATATTTAACATGAAAATTATTTTATATTGTTATTATCCTATATATGTTTATAATAGAGATCACATCATCAATAAAGCAAAGTCACTTACATACCGGTTTCAACCTATTGGGTATCATCAGTGCAAGGTAGACTCGAACCAGGCAACCCAGATATCCAAAGCTAAAACGCTCTAGACAACTAGGCTACCTGGCTGCTCGATTGATAACTGTGTTAGATAGCGCACTGACATAAATACAGA
The DNA here is from genome assembly GCA_036023295.1 of Invenusta paracnida. Lineage (NCBI taxonomy): Eukaryota > Metazoa > Platyhelminthes > Proseriata > Coelogynoporidae > Invenusta > Invenusta paracnida. Next base: position 1,676 of record JAYRBW010002609.1, on the reverse strand, counting down.
GATAGTAAGACTACACAACACATAGTTGGTTGAACATAAGTTCACTACACAACTAATATAGTGTAAATATAGCATACAATGTATGTATAAGGAACAGCTTGGCTCAAGCGAAATATCATAATGCAAGGTAGTTCCATGCAGTAGATATGTTTATATTTATTTACATTTTGGGACTTAGATATTATTTTAACAATAGCTAGATATAATTAAGTTATGCATTATACATAGTAACAGAGTTGACATAATTAGGGTAAAAATGTGGTGGACAGCAACATTTTTCCATTTAATATTAAACACATAGTTTCAAACAAATTCGAGTAAAAAAAGATACACTGAAAGTAGTGATATTTAAATTATATATATCATGTGAGACAGAGTTAAAACATGTTATGTAAAATACCTGGGACCATATAGAATAAAAGTATGAAAACATTTTTTAGTTTAAATTAAATAATCACAGGTAATCTAAAAATTAAAGAAATTATCTACAAAATCACAGAAAGAGCCAAAAATTGCAGGGGCTTGGCAGCATTGGTATTATGTTATTGGAATATACCCACTTTCAATTTGTGGAAGTAATAATAAATAAATATTATTAGTAGCTTATTTACTTTATTTTTGCTTTAAATACCCTGTATTTTGTTATACATAAGTAAATAAAATGTAAATACAGTAGCATGCATATATACAGCCTGGGTCACTTCCAACACCCATGTATGAAAATAATGCATATTTTTATAATTAATCGTTTTTATACCATTATTAATAGTTTTATTCTTAGTTGTATTAAATAGATGAAAAATTAAAGCATTAAATCATAAAAAGAAATAAGATAATTAATAACATGGTTAAAACAATAGATAGATTAGCAGTATCATAAAAATAGATTAACATATCACTTTTTAAAAAATGAAGATTTTTACAAAAATACATTAAAATGGATATTAGAGGTACATAAACATAAATAGTGAAATTCTAGGACTTTTAAATACATTTTGTACAATCTTGAAAAATATAACTATACAGTAATTAGTGAAAGTTTAACTTTTTTTATAAATGGGCTATAATAAGGTACTTTAAAATAAAATACTAATTCAATTTCTTGACTTTCTTTAAAATTTTATAGAAATATTTCCCAATTCTCTTACATTTTGCTTAATTTCTAAATATCAATTTCAACCCATTATTAAAAAATGTCATGACCCATGGGAACCCTGTAATAATGATTAACTATAAAAATATCCATTATTTTTATACATGGTTGATGGATGGGTTTGTATGACTGGACTACAAACTAGCAGGGGAACCAATAAACAGTCAGTTATATGAGTGTATGTGTTTTATTAAAAAAGCACAGACTAAAATAATTAGGAAAAATGTTTACTGATAAATTTTAATACCTACTTAGAGTTTGTTTAAATTTGTTTGTTTTAAAAAGGCAAGTTGTAATATAATTCTTTACTGTTTTTACTAATAAATAAAATGAAAACTTAGTTATTTTAGTTAGTCTACTACTATTGCAAACTAGTGCAATGCAGACCAGCTGTTCACACCAAATTTTAGAATTCCGTAGTTTGACCATAGTTTTCAGATTTTCCATAGTTTTTTTTAAGTATGTTTTTCATTTTTATATACCTACCTAATTTGAAAAATATTTTGAAAAAGAAATATCAATA
>JAYRBW010002598.1:0-13915 GCA_036023295.1 Invenusta paracnida | reverse complement strand
TTTATTTGTTATATTAACTTTATTATAAACTATTAATATAACTTTTAACATTTAATAATGCACAATGAGATTTTATGCTCATTATTCAAAATTCGCGTACATTATTATATATCTATTTAATATTTCGAAATGGGTACTAGCGTACAGGGGGGTCTAGACAATGCGTACTGTCTGCGTACAGGGGGGGAGGGGGGGTTTAAATTGATCAAAATTTTGCGTACGTAATACTTGAATGGCCCCTAATTATGCACCCAGACCTAATGGTAATTTGCTTAATAAATGTTTATAGATATCGTATTTTATCATCAACGTTTTATTAATATCTTCAATTTAACTTTATATAGATCAACACTTTCTTACAATATTAAGTGAAATTTGTTTTCAGAAAGTTTTTGGTAAAGATTAGCGAATGATATAGTAATTGTATAAATATATAGGTAATTAAACACATTAGAAGTAGTCTTAGCAACTCACGTTTAATTTGAATCTGTTCAGATTAATCCATTCATTAAATCAATCACCGAAGGTAAGTAGATAACATATACCTACGTGTAATAGCCTTGCATTTTAATTTTTATGTGGAACTTTTATATAGAATTTATACTATTTAATAACTATTTACGATTAATAATAATATGAGTTAAAACATCTAATTCTAAAAATATAATAGTCGATTATGAAACTTTAACTGTAATAAAAATATGGGACAATTTGGATTTACTTGTCTTAATAGTTATTTGATAATATTTAATAAAAAATTGTTCGTTAGTCAATTTTCTATAACTTACCTACCGATAAAAATTTAATATAATCTATAAAAATATTACAATCTTACTTTTACAATATAAATGAATTTGGTAAAATATGCATTCCTGTAGGCTTTATTGTGAGCACAATAAGTTTAAAATAAAAAAATTTCAAACTTAACATAGCGGCGTAAAATAAACATGTATCTAGTCTGAAACAATTTTGGAACATCATTTAACAAAAAATTATTGATATAATATTTGCACACTTTTAAACATAAATGTGGTATTTTGCACAAACTGTAATAAACTGTACTTTTATTTTGAAATTCCATAATTTCAATTGGGATTCACAATATTGTAGTATGTAACCCATATACAGAGTGGTAAGAAAATTCCGCCCGATTTTAGATATTTTCCGAAATTCAGAATTCAGATTATTATTAGGTAAGAAATGCCGTCCACCCGAATTTAGATATATTTATGCTATCTAAAAAAATTAATATTTAATATTTAAATTTAAAATTTATCCTAAATCTATGAATATTCTATAAATTTTTAATTCATGAATTCGCTTAAGTCATGTATAATTGAAAATCATTATTCTTGTTGTACAAACCATAGAGAAATGATTATAATTACTCTATGGTACAAACAAGCATGGTTTTTCATTTAACCAAAGAGCAAAGAATAGCAGCAGTTAACTTGTATTACAAGAATGAAAATGCAGCAATTCGTGAGTTCCTTGTTATCTCAAAGATTCCACATACCTACCTACTGTCCAAGGTCGTAATATTAAGCAGTTTGTTCTCAAGTTTGAAGCAACAGGGTCAGTGGTCGATTCGCCACGATCAGGAAGGCCTATTACAGCCATAACCGATGAAAAAGGGGATCAATTATAAGAATTTTGGCTGAAAGTCCCAAATCAAGCCGTCGTCTTTCATTAGAATTAGAAGTATCTCATGTTAGTGTACTTAAACTGTTGCATAAACGGTTGCCTTCTATCCCTCGCCTTGTACAAGCTTTTTTGAACGATGATCCTGACAAAAGAGTACAATTCTGCGAATTATTCCTAGATTTTTAATTCCTGATGATAATACTATCCTTGATAATACCTGGTCATGGTTTGATGAAGCGTGTTTTAAACTTAACGATTGTATAAACCTCCATAACTCCGTGTATTGGGCGTAGAAAACCCACAAGTATGTTGTGAAAAAGCTGTTAATGTTCCAGGCTTAACTGTTTGGGCCGCTAGGTCCATTTTTTTCGATGGCACAGTAATTAATGGGGATAAATACTTAGTAATTCTCCATACACAGTTTTGGCTACAAGTACAAGAAGGAACGCCCCCACACTATAAAGTTAACGTGCGTAATTGGCTTGATGAATACTTTCAAGGAAATTGAAGTGGGCGACGAGGACCAATTGAATGGCCCCCACGGTCACCTGATCTTACCCCGACAGATTTCTTTCTTTGGGGCGTTTTGAAAGATCAGGTCTATTCAATCAAACCACGATCAATTCATGAATTACGAAATTCTATCATCAAGAAATTTGCAAACATTGATGTGCAGTTATGCCAAAAGGTGTGTCGTAGTGTTCCTGGTAGGCTCAGAAAATGCTTGGAACAATTTGAATACTTCAGTTAAAATAAAAAAACTGTAATTTGATTCTGTTTTACATTCTATAAATTTATATACATATATATGACTTGTTATAAATATATAATATAAATTGTTCTGTATTTTGAATTGTGTTTTATTCTTACAAATCGGGTGGAAATTTACTTAAATATAATTCAGCAAACATATGTTTAAAGTATATATTTTGTAAAATAAGTTCTTTAATATCAATATAGTAATAATAACAATAATAAATAATCCTCAGGCTATGATGATTTAAAGATGTTAAGGGAGCATAAAAAAACACAATTACAAAATAATAATGTAAAATTTGTATAAAGCTTAATTCCTGATAATTTCCTTTAAATTACCTCCCAAAATGTCTTTAAAAATATAACTTTCTAATGTGATATTAATTTAAAAGAATTTCATTTTTATTTACATAATCGTATGTATTATTCGCATTGATATTTTTTTTACTTGATCATAAGAAAAATAATTAAATAATATTTGTATGTAAAAAAGTATAAAATAAAATGGAAAATAACATAGGTTAATTTAAAATGAAAATCTATGGTGTACTTATACAATATTAACGTGTAACTAGACAGTCAATAACTAAACGAGGAATAATTATAAACTAAGTTCAAATTAATAAAGTTCAAATAGATCCGATATCAAAATGTCTCAAGTGCGTCATTGAAACAAACCTTAGCTACTTCACTAAGTATTTTACTGTTTCTTATATCATGTTTTTTGGCAGATCTATTCTTCATGTGATGTTGGTAGCACTAAAACCTTTCCTCCCACCACATAATTTGATGAATTCCAAGTATCAGAGAGAACTACATTGGCTAGATGATAGTGAAACTATGTCAAGCTGATGATACGCATATGATGATCCAGTGACCTTGACACTTGACATGCAATCTTTGTTCACCTTTTTGAGGAGTGTCGTCTACTATGATATCCAATCTCATTGTTCAATGACTTGTGGCGATCAAATTCCAAAAGATTAGTACAATTAATTTAAATCTGGAAAAGTTTAATACCTTCTGACTTCCCATAACAGACACATAGTACACTTCGAGAAACATTGTGAAAAACGTGACCATCTAGTTCAATGTTCAAGTGCTCAGTGCTCAGTTATACATCCAGTCAAATAACTTTTAAGGTTAAAAGACTTGGTAATATAAATCAAAACTTTGATTAATGTTTTATGAATATAATAAATTGTAATCAATAAATTTTCTATGTACTTCAAATTAATTTTATAATTTAATATAATTAGATTATTTTTTTCTACAATTTTCTAAATAAAAAGAATGGGTCCAAACAATAAACAAGTAATAATATTTAATCTGACTTAAGATCTGACGCTGCTAAACTGTCTTCATTTAGTCATGATATTAATAAATAACACGCATATTATATTAAACTTGTATTTAGTTATTTTAAAGTTCTGTTCATATATATCTGTAGCCTTATATTTTCCGAAAGTATATTTTCTGAATTATGTATTTAATGCTAGTTGTTCTAAAAAATGTATAATAGAAAAGATTGCCAATGTACAAGAGAAAAAGCCAGTGAAAAGCTACTATTACAATATAAAGTATAATCTAAAAATATCTATCAATTTTACAACCAACAATTTGACATTTCTCTTTGCATATATAAATTAAATTTAGGATATAACTATTTTTCTAGAACTATTGGTACCTCGATAATCCGAACCTACCTCCTTATTTGCATCACGATACAATCGAAGAAACTGGTTATGATCCCGAGTCGACATGGAGTCCTTGCTCAGGTCATCTTGGTCCTTCTTCACGGCCAGTTCACTCTCTGGAAATTCGCAAATTTAAGAAAAACTAAACCAATATTCGAATTAGCTTCAATTATTCTTAATATAATATAAGTTACTTGTTTATAATATGAAATAAAATAAATATTTGATCAATACTTTTTTTAGATTAATGTTTTTAACTGCGTTAAATTGTGGTAATATATGGTTGATTGTAATATTGTAATACATATATCTTAAAGGAAAAATAATTACATTTAATAATTATATAGGTTCCTAGTTTTTAGTTCTATAAGTTATAATATAAAAATTATATAAATAGTAATTATTTTTATTTTTATATTTAATATATCATATATACTTAAGACAGATTTTTAATACTAGAATTCTTTAAAAATATATACTTGTATGTACCTAAAACATATTTGTTCATTATGCATACATATTTATATTTAAAGATTTTTAATCAGTAACCAAAGTAAGCATATGTAAGTTCCACTAAAATTTAACAATTTTAAATACAAACCTATAGATGAAAATATATTATTAAATAATGTTATTACAAAAATTATTACATATTTCAAGAAAGATAATTTTATTTCAATAGCACTCATATAGAAATGGAATCTAGATACGTTATATATTTTTATTTTTATGGCAATGTAATGTAATGGTTGATTACCTTGTTTGTAACTGATACTGATCAACTATTCCTGTATATTTTTAAATATCAAGGATGAAGCCAATGGTATCACTTCGCCTGCTATGTTTTATTATATGGCATATATTTATAATTTTAAATAAATTGATCTGTGATCTACTTATATTATTACATGTCTTTTATTATTACATAGTTTTGTTTACCAATTTAAACGTTATTGTTTATATGTCATGTTAGAAATATTTTATATGTCATTTATTATAATTTTAGTATGTTATTATTATTCTTGAACATATAGTGTGCATTAACGAAAACATATAATGATTATAACTATCTATTATAATAGACGCTTACGATTATAGATTTTCAGCCTTTTTATATATAATGCATTTGTGTTATACGTAAATATGTATCGTAAATATGTATTTATTACATATCTGATTTTATAAAACTTAAAATTAACTGTTTAAAGATTTACGATATTTATTTTTTACCATTTAAATGTTTTAAATATGTAAAAAGATAGATGTGTTTGAAACAAATAGTTTTAACACAAATGTGTGTTCCTTTACAAAATATGAAATTTTGCAAATATTTATTTAAATCTCCACATTAACCAAATTTGATGGTATTTATATTTGTTTTTAATACACCAGTTGGAATTTGAACCTCATTAGAAAGTAGGTACGCAATTGTTTAATTTTATCGAATTGGTTGGAATGTACCAAATGCGGATGTAAAGTATTTATGTATTCACTTGACATTATTAATTTTACGTCATATGATGAAACTGTGATACAGGATGCGTTTTGAATAAACAAAATTTAACGAATATAAGTAATATCAGTTGTAGCTATACCGATATAAATTAATTTATATAATAACATTACTATTGAGAGATAATAATTTTTATACAATTTTGCTTTCATCCATTAGAAAATTCAGGAAAATTTTATAACTGAACATTTATCAGTATTATATCAATATCAATATTAAATGGTATTGTTACAATAGTCACAAATTGATGAGTAAAAGGGAGCTTCAATGTTTACAGGCTCAAAATGAAAGCAAAACCTTATCATATAATATGTCTATGCATTGTTATAAACAATAGATAAATTTGAGATAATGGTGAAAATCAGTTTCATATCTTTATCGATACATTGATAATTAATTCATTCTTTAACTGTAAAATTATGTTCAGTGCAGCCAAAGATTTCCTAAAGCTAAACTATGCCTTAGAAGCTTAAGAATATATAAAGTTCATAATAATATTATACTTTCAAATAAATTACACTTTTGCTTGAAAATTTTATTTTATGTAATTGTTTTGTAAAATTTACTTTTTTTCCATGTTTATTGCAGTTGCAGAATTTAAATAAAAATAAAAAATTCAAAATTTTAACAATGAATGTATTCATGGATATATCGACTTAAACTTTTCACTAATACCTTACTACAGAATGCATACTACCTAACAGAATACCTTACTTGTGCAAAAGCATAGATATTAACAAGCGTATATTTTTGCCACTATATTGAGTCCGAGAACTTAATGAACCCCCCTCGTAGAGACATATAAATTGGTATTGAAAGATTGTTTATTATTGTTTATTATAATTAAATATCTAAAATATTATATTCGATCAGTAATTGATCATCCTTGTAATGAAGATGAAGCAGCTATATACGTATGTGTTTATAAATTTCAGCTTAGTATCCTCGCGTGAATTAGGGTGAATTTTCTTCGATTTTATAAAGGTGTACATACATAGGGGTTGACGTATGTCGATTCGAACGATGGAAATGGAAATTAAAATCATCATTTTGTAAAATCCTTAAAGAGGTACTTGCCTTTTATCTTTCCAGAAAATGCTTCCTTTTTTCTGCCCATTTCTTCGGACATTTGTTGCTTAAGACCTTCCCGTAAATATCGTCTACAAGTAAATTAATATAGATTCTGAGTACGTAGGAAAAATTACATAATATGTAGACATAAGTGTAAAATGTGCATATAGTTGATTTTATTTACATAGAACCTACCTATATACTTTACTTATAATGCATTTAATTGACAATAATAACTGACCCGATATATAATTCAAAATGAAGAAATGAAATATTGGATAACTCAAAAGTGTAATAAATCTAAAATAAATGTATTTTTTAGAAAAGGCTTCAAATTAAAGTTGAACTATATATTATATTATAACTCTATAAGGCTTATCTAACTTTCTATTGAAATATGTTTGTGTACTGAACGTAGAAACTAGTAAAACTGTCAATTAACTACATAAAACAAGATTCACTAAATATACTTGTAGATCAAAAAATGAAAATAATTTTGAATTAATGCAAAAGTAGTTTCATTTTTATTTTTCATTCTCATTCGATTCTTAAAAAAATTAAGTTAAAAGAAACACTAAAACACCTGATTACCTAAATGTACCTAATTATACCGTTTATTTTATTACTTAAACGATTATATTAGAATGAGCGTAAATTAGTCGAATAAACCAAGGACATCTCCACTGATGTACACAAGTTTTTAGACTATTTTTGCGTCACCTGGAAAATCTATCATCGACTAAAATAGGTTTTATCCGACCACTAATCACTCGATTAACACGACAGTGGCCATCCAGAGACGATGGAATTTAAGTTTGTCAAACTGGGATTCGAACCCACCACCCTCACATCTGCAGTAATCCACTGCTTTACCAACTAAGTAATCTCCTCGTACCCTTAAATTTTTAGAACTTAAAATAAAAGTGATCAATGTTATAGAATGATACTATTTTGGATAGTTCTTCTCTTAGACTAATAATAACGTCTTGCTCTGTGGTACTTCATATACAAAATATTAAAATAAACAAGAAATATTTATTTGATTGGTATGTATTAAACTTATAAACTTAACAGACAATTTGGATACCATGGGTTGGAGAATTTTTGTATGTAAATTTATGTCTATTGATCAGTATCATGAAATAAGCAACTTGAATTAATTAAAATGAAGCTGACTTATTTATAGTTAAGAATGCGTATACTTTGTATATATTGAGTACATGTATTTATATGCGCAATTTAACAGCATATGAGATAATATTTTTACAAATTGTAGAATTTGATATTTTATTACATATTAGAAATAAACTATACAAACATTCTTATCTTGATTTCAAATAAACGGCATTATGATTAATAATGGGTTAGCGCTTTCAGTGATAGTGGTATATTGATCTCTTTATGTGTGTCGGTTGCTATAGTTAAATGAAAATTATTTTAAGCAATACATTGTAACAATTTCCTTGGTAGACATAGGCAACGTCATCTGACCCTTTTAGAAATTTGTTATTATGAAAGAGATTACAAAGGGGCGATATTAGTAAAATTAACAAAAAACATCTTTTGTAAAGTGTTGTAAAGACTATACGTTAATTGTAATAATTTCTAACAAAATAGATAATATTCTACAGACCTGCATAAAATATAGATCTATATAAAATTGCTTATGTATTTAAGTCAAACTATAATATAGTTTGTAATATAAATAATAAATTATATTATATTGGTACTGTTTTAATTACAGTGCACGATACCAAATGTATGGTCTTTGTTATAACTAATTTTTATATTATATTCAATGCACATTGTTATGCTTTGAAATATTGTCTCCTCCAACAATAATACTAAAACTTTATTGAGGTAATTGCAACAACGAACTAACAGAATATGGATAATATTTCTGCATTATAATAAAGAATAGAAAATGCTTTATTGCCATCGATAAAAAGTAGAAAAACTAGAAATATGGTTACTGTAAGAAAAGCACCCGATATTTTATTTTATTCATAAAGAGGAAAATATAGATATGTGCACTCAATTAAATACTTTTACGAAACATGTAAATATGTTTATTTTTTTGGAAATACAAATAAAAAACGAAACTATCATTTAATCAAAAAGCAAATTAATTGATTAAATAATATACATATATATATGTCAATGTATTATATTATTAAAAATGTTTGTTTCATTAAAACGTGTAATTCAATTTTAACAAAAAAGTTAATTAAAGAAATTTACTTAAAGACAGTATTATACATAAATAAAAAGTACTAAACTAATATTTTCTGAGAACAATAAAATGAAATGTGTGATTGTAGAGTAATAATATTTTTAATAGTGCTTCTATATTAATAAGTATAAAAATACAGTCAGAAGTTATTCTGATTTGATATTGCATTTAATTCATTTAAATACACTTAACGGATAATCGAAATAACATAAGTACATATATGAAATGAAATGAGAAGAATATTATTCACGAATGTCTCGTGAAGTGTCATATATTTTGAAGGTTTACCAATTGATCGACACAATGCTAATAGTAATATTACTATTTATAAAAATAATTAAGTGTACATTGCATTCACATTAAATGTAACCTACGCGTAAAACATTATAAGACTTTCCACCTATTTTCACCTATAGCATAATAATTCATTAAAATCTTAGTTTATTTAATTTTAGTATATGAAAAATTATAAAGTAACATAAAACAGTACTTTTACTGTCTCTAATACATTAATTTATTTATGTATTTGTATCGCTGAAATTTAAATTAATTAATTGTATAATAAGCAATTTAATATCTTTATAATATTATTGCAGTTCAATAAATATACTTAAACAATAAAGAATATTGTATACCTTATACATTTTTTATATGTATAGCTAAACATTTTAACTAATTTTTTTTTAATTAACGTAATAACATCTTATATTGGAATGATGCAATGTTACTTACAAGTATTAAATGATAAAACTATGTAATGCACTTTTTGTCTAAAGACTATAAACAATGAATTGGGTTTTATTGTATTTATATAATAACGAAATTAAATTACGAATCACGTAAATATTTTTAACAAAGATTATAAAGTTAATCAGATGAAATTTAAAAACAAATGATGTTCGATATACCTAAGCAAAAATATATTATAAGAAATAGATATTGAAACCGGATATAAAAATGTAATGGATTTATGCTTTCTGTCATAATCATTCTAAAATGTTCATGTAGATTGGTTAAAAATTGTATAAAATTGTACCGACACCTCCAAATACCCCATATTATTGCTATTATTATTGTTAGTTATTGATTCAAATTTCACGAAAGACGTGATTTTTTAAAGATTGTTTAATTAAATGTGCATAATATTATTGTCAAGATGCAATCAACTTTTTTGTTCGCATATTTGAAAATTAACTATACGTAAAGTGCAATATCAAGAAAGACAAATTTACGCAATACAACTACACTTTCTATAACTTAGAGGCTAGCCTGGGTGGTAATGTAATGGCCACAAACCCACCTATAAAGTTCCTTCTCAGCGATATTGCCATAGTAATACCGAGACCACATGTGGTGAACACGATGGTGCTCTCGGCGGGCCATTAACTCTCTGCGTTCCTGATTGTGCTGTGCCGGGTCTGCTGTTTCTAAGGAGACGGTTCTTCGCTCAGGTGCTGTGGGTCTCAAGGGATTAACTCGTCGGGCGAGGGGGGCGGCATCGGCATGGAGGGCCGGAGGAAAAGGTGCGTAGACGTCGGGAATCGGGATGGAGCCGATGTTGGACTGGGGTTTAGGCGCGGGGGGTACAGTGAATACTGCTGGTCGAATGGTTGTCATGATGGAGGACGTGTGTGGGTACTCCCTCGGCTCTGTGCTCTCCAAGAACGGCATGTTTTTTTCTTCGCTCTGATTGACTGAGAAGATGGATTAATCTCGTTGGACTGGATAATGAAGGTAACTGTAGTTAGTAATTGAGATAAGAGGGCATAGGAAACACAATAAGACGTTCACTAAAGTTAAAAGCCTGATTACAATTTCTTAAAAAGAATCTATCTTTCTTAAATGTTTGTTTTCAGTTTATTACAGCTAATTTTAAGTTCTAGTAAAAATAGTTTCTAACTGTTGCCAAAGCATATAAAATCAGGTATACTTTTACAATATAGATATCAACATTTATGGGAAATTAAAGTATGAAAATAAATGAAAACAATGATTAATAGACATTATAAAAATAACCATGTATCATTTTTAAAATGTAGTTAATAACATACCAAGAGTAATATTTATTAACTTTGGAATCAATTTATCAGAAACTAAGATCCTGAGTAATTCGCTTTCAGGATAATTGCCCCTCACGGTACCGAACAACAACTGACAACTTAGAGATTTGTGAGAGAACTCCATTAAAACTAAGTTACTTTTTTCGTAAATAATTATAGCTAAAACCTATTCAGTCCGAATGCATCATCGTGCGCGTCAACATGTAGACTAGTATTCGATATATCGTTCGTTCCTCTTTAACAACTTGATATACCATGAAATTGTTTCCTGCGAGTATTATATTAATCAGTGATTAAAGAGAATTATTAAAATGCTGTAATCCTTTCTTTCTATAATTAATCAATGAAGAAATGTTATTAAAGTTCAATAATTATGAATGTTAGATAAAATGGTGACAACTAAAAACGATAAAAAAATTTCAAATACGAATTGTAAAATGAACTCAAAGATTTCCATCTCCTTGTTGGAGTAGCCCAATAAATATTTCATTTCAAATACCATATAAACAGATATCCTATAATCTATCTTCCCTGCCAATCGACCGAGCTTCGGTGGTCAGGTAGTTATAATGTTGACACCGTAATCATAAAAACACTGGATGGATACTCTATATGTTACTGATGAAATCCATCAAGATTGAAGCGTGTCTGACTTTTGGGTATACCGTGATTGCCAACATTATTTGGTTTTAATTTCTTTCATAATTCCTGATGACATATTTTCTGATAAAAAAAAATATTTTCTATTTGTGTACATAAACCACTGTTCAAATGTGCATTTTTACATTTTGTCACGCTCATCAATATTTTAATTTAACAAGCATTAAATATCATCATTTTTTTAGTACGACTTAATTTTCGAAATCGTATATAAGTAAATTTAATTTATTTAATTCACATTTCAGAGTTTTGTTATCTGCCAATAACACTTTTTCTCAGATGTCAATCCAGTTAAGTGTAATTCAGATATGTTATTTATGTCTAAATCTTCATATCGCATAAACTATTATTAAGTAGTAGCAAAGTTAATAGAGTGTATGTGGTAATAGGAAATTACAAATGCTCGTATACATCTAATTAAGTTGTGAAATTAATTAATTATTCAACCGATTTCAAATGCTGAAAATCAATTACTAAATTAAGAATGACTAAGGTAGAGTATGAATAATAATCAATATCTATATTAACTTTAAGAGGTATTCATATACAAAAAATTAAAACAAACGAAAAATATTGTCAATAGGTAAAATAAACTACAATAATTACCTTTTAATGTTGCCAAAAGTGAACTTCCCCAATATATATATTCCACAATAATTACACTAGTATCAACAGCGTGCAATCGGATTTCACAGAATCAATAAAATAATCAGACGTTAATTGAGATGAGTTACGTATACTATAGTAGTAAATCCAGATAACATTTCAGTGAATATGAATTCAAATCGTCTCATATAGTTGATATGTGATCCTCTACCCAATGCTCAAACACCCCTGCTTTGGAACAAGATTCAGCCGATCCGCCGGTGATCGGAATATAGTAGATATAGTGTAAGTACGATCGCGGCCGAGCGAAACACAAAAATTATATAATTTTCGATATTGATATATAATACTACTTTTATGATAATACCGGTCTACTCATTGTTTCGGGACGCTTTCGTCGTTATGGTGATCTCGCGGGAATTGGAGGGTGGTGGTTGGCTCACTCTTTCGGAACAGCCGCTATCATACAATCTTGGTAAGGGAGAGAGCAGGCAGAACTGCTTTACTATAGGCTTCTAGTACAGGGCTAACTGATCACATAACGCTATTAGAAAAGAACTATAGTGAATGTCATAGACATCTTTCTATAGGAGGGGCGGAGTGACCATAGAGAGCTTTAATACAACCTATCTTGTCAGAATATTAAAACCGGCTGATAAACTTTGTAAAAACAGCAAAGTTCTAATTGCCTCTGCATACCACTGGCCTGCTTGTATTTATGTATACAAAGCATACCTTTACTCTAATTTTTGCTTAGAGCGCGAGAAGATACTTGGTGTTTCAACTGCTAAGCGGGCTTATAACTACCACAGTTAAAAATACTAAATAAAGTGTACCTACAACAACTACTCCCGCCTGATTCAATATTGAATTTTTGTAAAATCTGAAATAATTCACACCACCAATTTAAACAAACTTTAAGTATGCTTTCTTGAATACAGTATGATAATATTAATTGGCTCGCAGTTGTATGCAAATGGTACCTATTAAGTACTATTCATACTCTGTAATAAGGCATAGTTTAGGTAGAGTGTATAGTACTACCTATAAGCAAATCCCGTTTCACACTTGACTGGTTTGTTTGATCAATAGAAAAGATCATTCATTTCAGTTTTAGTGATAGTATATATGTACCACCATATATTATATACCTACTTTATGTATGAGTGCAGTATAATTATTAGTATTTTATGCTGATGCATTAATATTGACAGTTACAAGTATAAAATGAAAGGGGATAACGAAGGAAATTATATAGTTATATTTTATAGATAAATGGCATAGTTTTGTCTTAAGAGTGATTTTATACTTTATTATTTTCAAAATAAAGATTTAATTTTTATGCTTCTAATCATATAAAAGTTAGTTAGTTAGTTAAAACGATATTTTGTCTCTAGACGAATCGAAATATTGAATTTTAACGTATTCATATAGTATTTATGCTACAATAATTGTAATCGATATATCTATTTTATTCCAAAATGTAAAAATACATTATGATATAAGTAATTTAATATTGGAAAGTCATCAAATAGAAAGTACACCTCTTAATAATAGTTCAATGAAATAATCTATGAGACACCTTTTTTATATATATACCAGGGAATACTTTAAGTTATCGGGAAGTGAAACGAAGCGCCAACGAGAGTTTGAGTGGTAGGCTTACTCTCGGAAA
>JAYRBW010002587.1:0-13915 GCA_036023295.1 Invenusta paracnida | reverse complement strand
AAAATATTCACTGGTCCACGTTTGTTCATTTTCCTTGACTGCCCACATTAACTTCTTTACTTAGAAACAAACGAAGATTCCAATGCAGATTGGATGTGCTGTCACCTGTCGATAACGCTCGTGTTCCTCTATCTATCTCATCGATTGAAGTCGCCCATACTCTGTCATTTTGATGGTTAGGTTTCTTACAGATGTAAACGAAGAATTCATCACTGCACACAACATGAAGGAAGCCATTTTTATCCCATGAGTCTCAGGTACTCACAAAAGGTAAGGCGGTTTTCCCGCTGTAACGGTGACTTTTGGGGTTTCTTGATGACATGGAATAGTTTCATTTTAATTGACTGCATGTATCGTTGAATTGTCCGGCGAGAAGGACTTGGACCATCTCCTCTTATAGCTGTTGCAATTTGTTGCATCAATTTTCGAGAACTTTTCCTTTGCTTGCCCGAACTTAATCGAATAATTTTCTTTTGATGTCCATTCATTACATAATCTGATTTACCAATGGTATCTTTTTCCCTTTTACTATCCTATGGATCCCTATTCCAATTTAGTTTGACAAATTCGTCGTTGCGTCCTATCTTTTCTGCTACCCACTGTCTTGTAATATAGTTTGCCCCATTATCTTTAGCTTCTTTAAAAGTAATTGCTCTAATTCGATCAATAAATCTTTTTTCTTAAATTTGTTAACGGGTATACCTATGTGCGCCACCCTGTAGTTTGTAGAAATGGATCAATATCAGTTTAGCAATTCCAATTCTTTGGTATATTCGATAGTGCCTGTTCTGCTATACATCAAAATTAAAACAGAGTACCATCGAATGAAACTTTCAGTCGCTTTACACTCAATTAATTGCGATCACTCGATCTACTTCGCCAGATTGTCCGGATTATTGTTCGTGAACAAACACTGCAGATACATTGCGCAATCAACTATTAGCACGCACAATTATGTGAACATTTATCTTCCAGTGATCTGTGTACCTTTCAGCTAAATATATATACACACACATATATATATATTAATCGATTGTTTTAATGTTCTAACAATTTCCATTTCGTTGTTAATCTGGATATAATAATTGCATAGGTACTTAAATCATATATGGAAACTGTAATAGGTATATAACCTTTGATATATCCTGGGATTTTGACTTTAGAAGTCCTTGGATGCTGCTATTATTACTATGTTACGTCAATGAACAAATTATATAATTATTATTTATATAAAAATCAATCGGAATGCATAGTATATTATTTTTTCAGACATACATATACATATACATAAACACATACATATAATGTATACATTATGTTATACATTTCTAGTATATTTTATAGGGTCATCCATAAAAAACTACGTTTTTAAATATAGAACTAGGAAACATTTGTAATAATCTAGTTTATTTTTAACAAATATACAATTCAATGTAATATACATGAACAAAATAGAGATCTAATTTATTGTCCAAATATTCGATTTGGAGGGTAGTTGTATTTTTTTGTAGATTGTTTAAATTTGCAAAGAAACCATGCACGACCGTTCTATTGACAGCTATAACTTGGTTCAAACTAGTTGCTTCCGACTTTCTCAGAATCAATTTGGGGTGCCTTTTCCTGAAGTCATAGTACTAATAGTCACCAGATAATTTGGAATGAGTACTAAATCGGTGTTTTATATTATTTCGTACAGCGTATTCATAAGCTAATCTCTGGAAATCAATCTTGTAGATCCCATAAAAGACTTTAGATAAATTAGTAGCCTGACGAACTAATTGTTTTTTCTGGTGCTCTTGGTGCCCACATGGCCGGGTGTTACTACCCATTTTTTTACTAGTAAAATCGAAATATTCATATGGAAAGTATCATACCTTCAAACCGTTTATATTAATTTAGAAATAAAATATTATATTACGTTAAATAAATTTATAATAAAATGTTCACATATCAAACACAGGTTCATTTTTAAACGCAAAATCATTTACTTTATACATTGTTACACAAAAGCACGTTGTTTGTTTACAAATTTAAATTTAGTTCATATTAACAAAGTAGTTATATTTTTGTTATTTTGAAGTTATGTTAGAGTTCTAAATTACTTAGTTTAACAAAAAATAGGTGGGCGATATTACGCAAGCTTCCCCTATTTTTTTGTGTGTATTAATTATAAATACACTTGCTACTTGTCTCGTCGTTACATTTATTTATAGCGTATTTTTGAATTTGTATACAAATTAGTATTTGTAAGTCATTCTCACTCGTATGTATGTTATCCTAAATTATTGAAGTGCATATTTTCGTGATTTATCAAGTTTACCATTTTTAAATAAGAGCCCAATTTGAAGTGAACTGCTTCTTATTTTTATCATCTGAATACTTAAATATATCAGTTTTTGTTTTGCACTCTTTAAATATGTTTTAGTTACTTTAACTTTAACTTTAATTGAAATAATAATAAATAAATAAATTAATTGAAATGTATAGTTTTGCTATTTAAAACCAATTGTAATTAAATATTTTTTATGAAATAAGCAGGTTAGCTAAGTGTTATATGAATTAGAATTTTACTTGCTTAAAAATAAAGTTTAGATTATATTACAACAAAAATGAAATAATCTGTACTATGAAACAAGCATTCGTAGGATATCTAAAAAAAAAAATAGTTCTACCACAATTTACTTATCAAAGAAATCTCTAATTGCTTTTCTTTGTTCAGAAAACTCAACAAATTAAGAAAATTCATTAAAACCAGATTGTATTGATTATACTTAGTTGAAGTATAACAATTCTCGGATAGTCCATAATTGATAAAATAGACTTTTTTGAGACTTTGTTTTTTATAAATTTTTCGTATTTCACTCAATTTACTTTCAGTGTTATATTTAAATTGGTTTCCTACAGTTCACCTTTACTGCATAAATATATTTATATGTTACTTATATATATATACATATTTATACATTTTGGTATTTAATAAATTATCAATCGGTATATGTATTTATTTTATACATTTAAATGAAAATAAGGAATAAGTGATTTTTGTGAACATTTATATAATATCAATGAAAGTTTCACTAATTGAATACCTCTTTTCTTTATAAATAAACATGTATAATATTATGTGGTGAACCACAATATACATCATTGCAGGTACATTATCGACAGATTTTCGGGTGGGGGGTGAAAAGGTTGAAGTACCTATCTCTAAATTAAAAAATGAGTGGTTTTGACAGATATCATAACACTTTCAATGTAGGTTATGTTATTGAGTTCTATTTTTAGGAAAGATGACAGATAATTTAACCGTCTGCAAGGCTTATTGGGACATACATGTGTATCTTATGTATCTTATTGACACTGAGTTTGGGTTGCCACAATAGACGATGTGGGCACTTTTAGCTATCAAAAATATTAGATTCGCATATGTACAAGTTTACAATAAGTAGTTTAAAAATATTACACTAAATTTTTTTTAATAATCAGAAGTTTTCAATTCATTAATAGTATGAGTTTATTTAACAACTTTTACAAACATCTTAGAGTCTCAATGTATTCCATAGAATGATTTACATATAAAAGTATATATTCATCCTTCAACATTAATATTGTATAATTAAAAATAACAATGGAAAGATTAACTGAATAAGGATTATGGAAATCTATATATACATATGTAGTCAAGGGAATCTAGTGATTGTCGTAAACTTATGCTTTTTGTTTAATTATTACAATTGTTGGACTTTATCAGTTAAATGTCTGATTTAAAGTAATTAAAATATAAGGAATAAGAATAAAATATCAAAACTGCTCCAAAAATATGTATCTACAGTTAAATCTAGCATTAAGAGCTTAGAGAGATGCAGATATTACGGACAAATACCACAGAAAATATTTATAAAATATATATGTGTGTAAATAGGATAAAACTAACCAAAACATGCATACTACATACAGAGTGGTCCGTAAGTCCTTTGCTCTTTTAATAAGCACTTCATTGCTTCAGCACTATACAACACACAGCAGCGTGATTACTATACGTAGTTCACCTAGATAGCTTTTGATAATTTTTTAAATCTTTTGATAAATAACTCTGTATATTAACTATACAACTATGTATATAAATAAATAACTTTATTAAATGTTCCGAGTGGGTGTTTTACTTTTTATAAAAGTGCAAGGGACTTATGGACTATCCTATATATAACGACTGTTAACAATTGTATATTTTGTTTAAACAATTTGAAGAGGTAAGAATAGGTATATGAGCCTATGCAGTTAAGCATTTTCCAGCACTAAATTGTATTACAACTGTATACTAGAATAATGTATGCAATATGAATATTTCAACAAATTAGTTTTTCAGATACATAACATAGATAGGTATACTACTATTATCTTACGATTATATATATGCAAAACTATCTAAATTCAAATTAATTTTTTAAATGATTTATTAGCAGCAAAATTAACGAAATGAGCTTGTTTCTAGATTGGATTATGACACTGTATATTATTATTGGATGTTGTATTCTCTATTCTTTCTCTTACCCAGCCGATATATCGATAGTTTTACTAGATTCACAATCAATTCATCAGGATCGAGCTTTGAAGCTCTGGGACAATACTGATGCCGTTTAAACAAAAATGTAGAACAACAATGAAGATATGAAATAAAGGACTGGTGTATCTACAAATTGTAATAGGGGACACAGTTTGTTAGGACGGGGTTATTCCACAAAATGTCTTACACATTTTTTCCATAATAATATAAACTTGTAATTAACATTAACAATATTGAACATTAGATAATTTTTTAATTGATTTATTGGAAGCTAAATTAGCTTATTTCTAGTTCATAGAATTTGGATTAAAATTCCGATCTTTTTGCTGAGCTTCGTAATTTTATCCTTATTGTATTGGTTTATTATTGGTTTAGTGTCAGCGTATGGGTTTAAAATTTTTTGTTGCCTTGAATTTTTATATATACACGATATAGTTAGAAAATAATTATTATCCCTCCTCAGATCAAGAAGAAGGTCAAGTTGGATAAAGCATCCGGTTCGTGAACTATAATTTAGGGTAAAATTTATATATGTAAGGCTTTTTAGATAGTTAGTGGAATTATTAAGAATTGGTAAATGCAAAAAGTAAATAAAAGAATGATTCTAGAAAATATTTCTGGTTGACATAATATATAATGATAGTTTTAAAATACATATAACAATGTATATAACTTTTCAGTTATTAAAATAATATAACAAAATCTTCCTTTTCTTGTTTTTATAATGATTTTGTATAGAAAGATATAAAAATTAAGAAGTATAAAGTATATAGTTTGAAGGATAAAATTGGAATACACTGTTTATATACTGCATAGCAGCATTACATTTTACAAAATATGTAACATTAATTTTAAATAAATTAAAATATATTATTAATTCATATTTCACACTGTTCCTAAAGTTTTAATTATTATATGACACTACGTATTAGAAGTATTGAAAAGAGGACCTCCTAATCCAAATTTTGTACCCGGGCTTAAAGGTTTAATAAGCAATCTATTTATGTTGTATAAGTAAACACAAAATTGGCGAAATTGTCAGTAAAACTGTAGCATTTTTTACACATAGCGTTTATAGTAATAGTATAAGTACTTAACAGATCGGATGAATTTTTAATCATTATTTCTTCCGCGACTGCACGATATATTTTATCTCAATTTATCTTTTTCTTAATCGATACACTGATAATACATGAATATATACAGAGAGTTGTTCGCAATTCAACATTTCTGCATTTGTAAATCGTATTAATTATTAATATGCAATTTTTGCAGTATTCTACAATATATTTTCTAATGTTACTCCGAATGTTACGTCAAGTATTACTTCATGTTGTGCAAACTACAGATACATAGTATATATGTAGATTGCAGATTACATATAAAATTAGCTACTTTGAAGTTTTTGAATGTCAATATATTTTAATGTAGATATTGTAGGTATTTGTAAAAGTATAACATCATTTTAAACATTTATGTTAAAATAGTCATTTTTACATTTATGTATGTTAATTATTGTGTGTTTTTTTCTTTATGGACATATACAATTTTAGGAACGATTGAAATAATATAAAAGTGTAAAGTATAAAATTAATACAACATATTTATTAGATCGAATAACAATTTAATTCACAAATTGTGCTATAATTGAATTCAACAACATTCTAATTTAGTTCGTATAAAACAAATTTGCCGTAATGGATAGAAAGTCTTCCTTAATCAAGCAAGCTCCGGTGGTTAAGCGGTTATAGTGTTTGCACTGTAATCTAGAGGGCCCCTGTTCGATACTCTGTATTTCACTGGTCACTTATATCTTTCATTTAGATATGCGGCAATTGGCAAAATTCTGTAAATAACTGTATTTGTGCATATGTGCTATACTGTATACGGATAAGAATTAAGGGTTGCTATTATGTAATGTTGATTTAAGCGAAATTTCTTTATAAAGTCATTAATATATTTTAATTTTTTTTTTTAATTTTCTAATTAAAATATGGAATCAAAGAAGCCAGGGAAAATATATACTTATGAAAATTATATGTGAAAAAATATCAAAACAAACGTTAGATTATATAGCTACAAACAGTAGTAGCATTGAATGCATTAATTTAATGTTTAGTAGCACTTAAATATAATTGCATTCAATTAATAAACATATTATTGCAATGTTCCTTTTAGTTTCGACCTAACTGTTTTATAGAATTCCAAAATTGGAAAATATTATAGAGAAATATTGTTGTGACTATTTAAAAAAAAAATATTTATGAGTAAATCACATAAAAGGAAAATTTTCACATGAAGAAACTTTCTTTGTTTCAATTACACATACGAATGATCTTTTTTAATTTGACTATTTTTTACGGAAATTCTTAAAACTGGTATGTGATTCATAAAAGTTGTTGACACAATTTTGACAAGTAATATACCTGTATTAAAAGTATAACTTCTGAATATATGAATAGGTATATGACAATGAGAAAAATATTTGTCAAAAATTTAGTTCAGTCGCTCGTATAATGTGTGAATTTAGGTCGTTTAGTTATAATTAAGATTCCTTAATTGGATTATTTATTGCTTCCTATATTTTCTGCTTTTCCACTGACTGTCAGAGAGACCAATGCAAATAAATTCACCATAATTATTACTTTATTTTACAAAAATAAAAAGAACTCGTTGTAAAGATAAAACAGTCATAAAAGTGAGTTTATTTATGTATTGTGGTGACACACAGAACTGGAGGACCGATTCAACGAGCTGAATTATGCCGCAGCATAAAAGGTAATTGCCACATAATGTATTAGAAAAAACTAGACTTAACAATTTCAAAAAGTTTTAACCATCCCGCACACAGTGAACAATAATTATTATTTTCAGCAAGATTAACTTAGTAGAAAATACATTTACAACATTTCAAATTATGTTTATAAATTATGATAAAATTGTTTATTTCAACATATTATGTTGGCTTATTTGGTATACCTATGTGATAATATTATTAAGCGAATTAGCATTTAAAATCTGGAAAAACTGCTTGAAAAACAAGTATTACTAACTCCAAATACTTATAAACTGTTTATGCAATTTATTGTTATTGCTATTGTTATTGTTTTTTTGTTGTCTTCACTATGTCATAAATAGATCAACATATTTGACACTTTTTTGTTACATCATTTGACACATTTTAACATTTTTATTGTTAAGGAAACTGATATTTGTAAGTTTCTATTAAATGTTACAAATGTATTATTTTAATTTATATTTTACAATATTTAATAAGTCGATAACTTTTAATATGTAATTTCGACTAATGAAATGAAGCACACAAAAACTGTGATCATTAAATAACTCAACGACAATCAAACATTCGTCTCACGACTTTGATTGAACTCATTAACATATTGCTTGCATTTTGTGACCTATATAACGGACAGAACAATTACTCATTATAGTGATGGCACCCATGATTCTTTTCTAGACACGTGTTACTCGATGATTTAATAGTCAAACTTGATATTTAATTATTTACTTTTAAATAATTATTTCTTGTGTAAAATATTATGAAATTATAGTATCTGCAAAAATGTCAACAGCCGCAATTTTATACTTCCACAGTTTAGATATCTAAATAATCTACATTATTCATATAATACAAATTATTTTATACATTTAATTATTAAAAAATGGTGCTAAACAAGAAATTTTAAGATACAGTGAATTTATGAATATTTAAATATACGTCAAGACCTTATCTCAATAAAATGTCAAATCTGAAGTGTGCTTGTATATGGCTATATGTAAATGTATGTATATTATTTAACCAACACTTAATTATTTAAATCATGATAATCTCATTTCTCTCCCCCTTAGAATCATGAGCTGTCCAAATATATCAAAATTTTCATTTTATTATGATTGACAGGCTTTAAACTTTAAATATCGACTAAACTTTAAAAACTTTTTCAAGTTTGAATTTATAATTATTTATCTATCATTATGAAATACCATTTCCATTGAGTGTCACATAAATCTTTCAGAAATTTAATTATAAAACTATACATATACATACATTTTAAAGGCACAAACAGTTATATGATTTTTTATTGTTATTAAGAAATAATTAAAATCAAATCTAATTTATAAAATACTTAGGTACTACTAAATATATATTTGACATATTTATCAATAATATTAACTACATATAAATGTATAAATTTAGTTAAGTCAATTAATCATTGAAATGTTAACATTTTTAATAAATCGTTAATTTAAGTCGCTAATTTACAAATATTGAGTATATAATTCCTCTATGAGGTGTATGAAATAAAATAATTTTTTTATCATTACGTAATTAATAATTATTACTAACTAATTCTAAATTATCGACAGGTTATAACGACATCAATTTAATGTAAAATAAACTTAAGAACTTTGACATGAAATTATTTTATCTATTTATAATAAACACTTTCATTGGTTGAAGGCTATTCCAAAGAAAATTCCTTTTTTTAAATAGAATATACTCATACTTAAAGAAAAGAGATAAATAGTATTAAATAATGATTAATAATTAGTATAGTACCCATCCTTAAATATAGTTTTATTCTTTTATAAATATTGACAAGTATGTAATAGTATTTGTAAAAGTAAATTTAATTTATAACTGGAAATAAAATAATATTTATTCTTTATATATAAGATATAAGATTTACGTTTTAAAATATTTAACAATAGTATTATATCGACTTAAGAAAAAGCATACTTACATTTCATGTATAATCATACATACATATTGATATACATAATATGTATAAAGCTTATATGAATAATCTCATACAAACTAATATTTAATATAATTTATTGAGACTTTTTATTTAACACGTTTTTGACTTTTCTTTCAACACATCGTTAAACGATTTAAATACCAGTGTTTCAAGACTATCTTTTAATTAGAATTAAAAAAGGAAATATTTTGTGTCACACAAGTTTTTTTGTAGTAATAATCTAAATATAAATGTGTATCGAAATCAATTTTGAAACCTATGTCTGTAAAAAAAGTATTGGAAATAATAACTACATTTGACAAATCTTCAAAACTAGAACAAATGTATAGCTGTTCAGTTTATGAATCTGATTGTTACTACAGACATATACCTACATATATAAATATATAAATATCCACCAATGTAAAGTTTTATGCAAATGTAAAGTCGTAAATAACATGTAATTTTCTAAATGTTGACAAGATAGATTATTAAGATTGTTAATTTCGTTTATACGGAACTATACAGGACTAGAACGACCACATTTCTGTAATATGTGGATTTTGAAATGCGATATATGTGTGATATGTATAACACTTCCTTTGACTCAATTTTTTCGTTTGTTCAAACGAGTTATGAATAAAATATATACAGATTATTAAGGAATTATGCACACACAGACACAAACGTATTTAAAAGGATCGAGAAAAGTCGGTTCCATAATATAAAATAAGAGTATTGAATTTTTTATTCACAGATATTCGATTAAACATGTTATACAGTTAAGGAATTAATTTTAATATTAACAAATATTATTGAAGGGATATTTTAATAACGGAATTTTCCATAAATGCTTATATTTATTGAAAATCTTATTGTATCAAAGACTATTTAGCAGTATTAGATGCCTAATTTTATGAAAATCCAATCCTTATCACAATCCTTATACATAGTTGAGTATACTAATAAATATGTAGCAAATAAATTTTAATTTCTAGCATGTAAGAGATTTTGCTTTTACATATATTCTATCCGAGATATTCTATTTGTTCTAACTAGCCTTTATATATTGGGATATTTGTACACTGACACAGTTATACAGCATGGTCAATATGTTAAATTGCTATTTCCCCGATAAATGAAGTATTATCGTTACCTCTCTGTGGTTAGCTGTGTAGCCGACGTCATCTATTGCCTCCTATGCTGTTGTCAGCTACGCTTAAATATTGATTTTTTACTTATTTTTTCATCCTTCCTTATTTTTTTTTCTTCTTTTCCTTTGTAGAGAGAACGACAACAAACGAACAGAGGCCGAGGGGACTAAAAATCGGAACTGCGTATTAGAAAAAGAGAGCATTTACTAGCTAGGGATGACACAATCACCTGAGAAGAAATTGCAATAAAGATATGAATGTTTGATCTGATGGCTCGAAAGAGAAGCGTGCCTATTATAGACGTGAAAGTGTTGTTTGAAAATATGATTTAGTCGCTTTTAGAGCCTTGCAAAGTATTTTGTTCTTCATTTGAACCTAATTTTGCTGCCCATATTATTCAATATTATACGTATGAATATTATGCCTATTATATACATAAAATGTAAATTGTTCATAATATTTGAACATAACATTGTACATGTTTAATTTGCAAACATAAATATTAATATCATATTGTGAAAATGAATGTCAATTTTATTACTAGAACGAATTGTATTATTAGTAGAGAAATGGGCAAATAATACTATGAGTATTTACATGTTACATGAACTGCCCAATATACAACATTTCCTTTGATAAAAGAAATATATATCACATAAATTGAATACTTATATTTTTAATAGCAGAAATTGTTTGGGAACACAAATATGGTTAATCTCCATATTTTTCCAAACTATACATTGTGTTTACCATTACAAGTTATATTATTTAAGTTCTTTATAAAAAAACAAGAATCCTCCCTCATTTATTGCTACATAGCTTCTCATAGTAGAGTATGGATAATTATTTACATATTTGCTTGTGATACTCATTCACTTATATTTTCTTCTCTGTCCAAAATGCTAGATTTTCGGAATATGCATTATTACTATACCTTAATATATATATATATATGTATCGTTCAGAATAAACTATTAGGTACTTTCTACTGCTGCAATAAGTTAATGACAATAAATGCAATTACAAATTAAACAAAATATTTTTTCAATTTATAATTGACAGAGTTTCGATTCAGAAGTGACCCATTATGTCAAAAATCTATCTTTACGGGAGTCTATTTTTCGACACCCAATTTGGATTATAAAACATTAGATTAATTATTTATGAATAACAAACATACTCAAAATGTTTGAACTTGTTTCGCGTGACTTATGGACATCCCTAAAAGCATTCGTAGAATCTGCGAAAGAAGAGATGCTTGCCAATGAGATGAACACACATCAACAAATATAGGAAACAAATAAAATGGGAATTCTTTTAACAGTTAAACACTGGCTTGATCCAGTCAGTGCATTCAGGTCATATTGAATTTACTCTTTAATTTGAAAAGGGGTTAATTTAGACGCATAGCACGGAATAAGTTAGTAAATAAACATTTATAGGGAGTTTATTAAACCCAATGTTGTATTTACATTTAAAGAATATGTATAGTCAGTAAAGGTATAAACTTTAAAATCATCCAATTTAAACGTTAAATTTACCGAAATATTTAATGTTTTCATCAATTAAAAATAATATGACTTCATACATCCCTAAACTATGTCCAGACCATAGACTAACAATACACAGAACAAGTAAGTTTGCTTTTGTTGTTAAACTAGCCGGTCGTTGTATCTTCCCGGCTTAAAGCTGAACATCAACAGTTATTGTAGACAACTGTATCGTGGCCTCTTAAATAACAATAATATTATTATTTAGAAGCCATGGTTTATAAATTTATATTTATATATAAACTAATTATATTGTATTTATTTATGTAAATTTTATATCACTTATGCACTTATTTTAATGTGAATGTAATTGTTTTTCGTGTGTATGATATACTGGAGGAAGCTAATTAAATATGGCATTAATTTTTCAATTATATTATAGCAAAACATAGCAAATATGGAAATTGTAAATCTGACACTAGATATTCTGATCGAGAATCTCATCTTATTTCATGCTTAGTGTCTTCAAACCTTGCAAAGGGTTTCAGGTTCTCTTTAAGAATCTACCATTTTGAATTATTTTTAAAACGAGCAATTTATGTCAGTACTGGATTTTCTTGTAGAGTTAATTAGACTTAAGACATTATCCTAAGTAGTCAGAAATTTATACATATGCTAAAACACCTTCAAAAATCATTCAGCTCATATACCAGCAAATTATAAATCAAATTTCAATTTTATCACATAAATAATATATCAGATATATCTACGTATTATAGGAGCTAGGCATATTATTTGCAACAGAATATTTTTCCTAAATTTTATTTAAACGTTGGTATTTTTAGTATTTATTTTATCTAAATATTGTATATATTATTTTTAAAACTCAGCATTCAATTACAAAATTTTGTTCATTTCAAAACTGTGTCGCTTAATGTTTTTACAAAACCTTTCCTCGGCAATTTTTCTCAAAACTAATGTACACTTTGATGTATATTTAAAATTTAATTGTAATTTTACACTATTTAGTTAACGTTTTAAGTAAAACTATATTGCTCCTATTTTATTTATACATTTTAGTATTTGTTCGTATATAATTCTTGTAAATTGCAAGTATGTCTGAAAAGCATTATTAAAATCGTTTATGGCTAAATTCGAATGGCCGAAATTCGAGAATAAATTCAAGCTATCTATTATCTGATTTTTAGTCAAATTAAATGTTTCATCATTATTGTATAGATACCAATCCAAATGTAGTGTTAATAAAAATCAGCTTACTGTATTCAATTAAATATAATAGAATCTTAAACTATAGTTGAAAATTGTTATCCCTTTAAAATGACATTTTCGCTGTATTTAATTTTAAGGCATTAAAGATCAAAATTGCACATAAAAAATGTGCATGTTATAATTACAAATATTTTACTTTTTGTCTATGTTTGAATAGTTAAGATATCATAGATATTATTACTAATACTAAATTATTAACTAACTATATTAATATGTATATTTTGAAATACATGAATAATGGTGATATGCCTACTAACCTACACCCACGCATATGTGTATGCCTTTTCTTACTCTTCTTAATATTTATAAAATTATAAACTCTTCCATCGTAACAATTTTATTTCGAGATTTTATTGTTACCTTAGAATATTTTCTCTTAGATTTGTTATACACTATTATATGCAAATGAAACAATCCATGTCGAAGTTGGCTTACTCTATTTACTTATAATTGTACCTTAATTATATATATATTGGTATTTGCTTATGTGTATAAGTCTAACCACTTTACTTCATGGCTACGCATACAATTCATATTATGTTACAATTCTGCACAGTTACATACTATTATTATTAGCCAAAAATTGCAAAAAGTGTGTTAGCTCATATCATAAAAGAATTGAAATAAGCGTAAAATGTGTTAGCTCTTTAAAAATAT
>JAYRBW010002576.1:0-13916 GCA_036023295.1 Invenusta paracnida | reverse complement strand
AGAGTATGTATTTAACAATAAGTTCCGAAAACTAAATTTATATAAACAAATATGATTGGTTAATGAAATGGAATTTAGTTTACAAACAGTTTGGATAAAAAAACTCTTTAATATTTAAAATATATTATCTATTAGAAAGGTACTTAATATTTTATGGTGTATCGGTTACTTTTTACGGGGGGTGTATGTTGAGTACCATGAGGCCATAACATTACTTTGCTTAGGTTAAGCTATCGATCGGGCCGGTGTCTTATCTCACATGACTATATTTATATGTTACACTACCGATGCAGATGGTTGTATGGTGACTGCCAAAAATACGATAAGCCTTAGTAAAAGAAATAAGGATATGGATTGGCCCAGTGGATCAAAACCATAGACTTTAAATAAATTAGCTGTTCTATCTAAAGTCTATATGAACGGAACACGCAAGAGAGCTTTATCTTTCTCTCACCTGAATACTTACACCGTATTGTAATATTTAATAGGTAAATCAGGAATTTATTACGAAATATAGGAATATATATATCTTAATTTATACTTACGATTACACAAAAACTTTTATATGAATTAGCAGAAAAGATTTTGATATTAATAACATGAGGTACCTATAGTATACAATGTGTCTTGTGGCTAGTCTGTGTTTACCAATATATACCTAAATGAAAGTCACTATATTTTCAGTGCCAGAAAAATAATTTTGAAATATTTATAGTGTCAGAGTATAGTCTCGATGTATATATACGAGTATATATCTGACAAATAATTAAAATAGATAAATCAATATTATTGTTTAATTGTAGCGAGACAATTTAATCCCATATGTAATTATCCAGTTTAACTAAATATATACATATATGTATGCGACGTATGTATGTGATATATGAATGGAAATTTTATTGATAAAGAAATTAATATGTCAATTGACATATTTGTAAAAAAAATTATGTGGCAGACAACCTTATAAATGCAGGGTGTCCACGTGTCCACGAAATTCACGTATGTACGTGAATATACACGAATTTTGATAAAAAACAAAATATAAGTGAATTGTACACAAATTTGAATAGAGATACGTGAATTTTAATTGCTGTACGTCGTGAATTTTTATGTAAGTTCTTTTTTCTTTTTTTTAACAAATACTACTAATTTCAATCTTAATATGAAAAAAATTTGCCTGTGGCGCTTAAATATAGCTTTGTATCTTTTGTTTAAAATCTATAAAATCCTCAATCTGACATTTTTTTATAGTTTTGGTAGCTTAAAGCACATTCATTGGGAATGCAAGGAGACTAGCGACCTTGGCTTGTTGGGCTGTCATTAGGTAGAATGTTTTTATTTAATGTTGATTTATATATTATGTATATTTTAAAATTTTTTATGTAATACATTGTAAATTTCTTTACCAAAATATGTACGTGAATTTTGATTTCTGTACGTGAATTTTTTGGTTAAGTAGTGTGGACACCCTGTAAATGTGATTGACATACTTTTTAAATTAATTTGACACAGCTTTCACTAAATTGTTTAAAAGTCTCCTAAATGTGTATGAACGGTTTTCGACTTAAAAATTTGTCAGATAACACGCTTTGATAAATACTACAAAGTTTGTTTGTAGACAAATTATGTTTGATAAAAGACCATTTATGTATGTGTCAGATGATACACTTGGACACACTTTTTAATGAAAACGGTAACGCCGTGTCAAATCATATTAGAGAAAAGTAAGACACACTTAGGTTCTCTGTAACACTTTAAAAAGTGTCTATTGACACACTTATTTTTTTCAGTGTATGTATTCTTATTGGATTGATTTTTAAATAAATTGAGTACAAAAATAGAAAAAGGCGTCTTCATTGGTACAAGACTTACAAATAAAGCTAAACCGATTAAAGAGCGATTACATAATCTAAAAATTTTATACGTTTCGTATAAAATAGACTTACCCAGTTGAAATTATTTATAAAAATGTACAACTTTTTATATATGTAAATTAATTGTTTACCCTTTTGTTAACTTCTATATTGTAATATTACAAAAAAGAATATTAGCGCAAAATTACAAAACAATAATAGCAAAAATAGTCTTTGAATTTTAGCTTAATTTGCTAAATTTTACTAAATTTTTAAATTTTTAACTAAATTATTTTATGAATAGCAATAAATAATACTTAAGTCTTACTATGTTTATGCCGACAAAATTGACCTTTATACAATATATATAGAGAGGTGAATTGCTTATAGAACGATTTACGAATGTATATGAATATATTTACGAAAAAAGTTGAGCTTTAACGGTGTAAATAAAACCAATGTATAATATGTAAACAATTTGACTTTAATCTTATTCTGGTTGTTTTTATAGGCATATGTCAATTCTTTTTGAATATTGTTAATCTGATATAAATGAAAATTGAATCACAAAAATATATCAACTAATTCATCAAAATGTTTTTTAGTACACTGTACTTAAGTACTGCACGTACCTACGTTTGATCTTTTAGTTTATGTGCTTTTAACAACTATACTATCTGTTTTTTGTTTTTAGTGACAATTCTGTATACTTGCGTACATAACAACTAATGTTAATGTATAAGTACCTACTTTCAGTGCTCTATCCTTTGTATGAATATCGTGACATCTATTATTGTGAAGTGTTAATAAAGGCTTATAGGTGTCGTGGGTCTCTAGCTACTGTATATAATACTTCATGACAATTATTGTTAAGTGTTTTGTATAATATATGTTTAATAACAATGGAATTATTTACAGGCGTTTTGTAGTGAAAGCCAAGCAATTTTCATGGTATAAGGTTCAAGTTTTAAATGTTTATTCTTATATAATTTTAATCATATATATTTTCAAAGCTAGCCCATAAACATATCAAAATTCCATATATAGTGCAAATGTCACTCTGATGTTTTACACACTCAGTTTAAAACAAAATGAGTGATCATATTTACATTTTTAAATGAATGTTAATTAAATGCCGCTTTTTAACACAGGTGTGTATATATATACTTGTTGAAGATCGAAAGAAAACATTAATTTAGATGAACGAATATGAGAGTGCTGTTCCACAATGTTGGTAACAGCTGAATTTCTTCCGTTCTATTTAACTTTTTTGCGTGATATCAAATTGGGTCATTTGTCCTTTTCATTTCACCTCTATATGAAAGTGACTTCTATGTCTTTGCCTGGTCTTCAACTATAATTCAATGATGATAGATATTTTCTTACTATCGATAAGAGCTAAATTGCAAAGTGCTGCTTAGGACTTCTTAAGAAAAATATGCTTATTTGAATTTGCAACAGCTGGTCTTTCTTGAGAAAAAATAATAAATTTTTGTGCAATATATTCTGCTATTTTTACTATTTTATTCCATTTTTGAGACTTTTATTTCATAATATACTTCTGGGAAGGTACCTACCTATATTTTCTTTCAATTTAACTATGCGTAATATCTATTAAGTGAAATACATTACAAATCTTAAAGCAGTATCTTCATTGTTACTTGGTGTTGTATGTTTTATATATACGTGTCGGCCATTTACGTACATTTTATAAATATCATTTAGAAGTATTTACATAATAGATGAGCGATTAGTTTCAGGAAAAACCGCGACTTTAACGTCAAACAAAAAATAGTTGTTGAAATCAATTTGTGTATTCAGATGTGGCAGTAAGAATGTGGCATTATAGGGTCAGATTTTTCTTTTTTCTTATCTTTATAATAGAAAACGACACCGTAGCCAATATATTCCCAAGAATAAGTTTCTGTCTTCCCCTCATGCTAGTTTTTTCATTATATTATTTTGATTATAATCGAAGTATAGAGATAGTTTTAGATGCATAGCTTTTATAGCGTAAACTGCAATTTAAGTTTCTACCCCTTCGCTTCAATTGACGTTATTCACGTGAGTAATTGACGTCATATAAGTATCCAACTTCTCTTTCGGTTTATATTTTTTTATAAATTGCAGTCTACATTTTTTATAAACGGGAAATTTGACTAGACCAAAATTCAGTTTACTTTATATGACCAATAATATTAATGTATATATACAAACAATCCAATTCCCCGCATTTTCATTATACATAGATAAATTGTTTTACATTATTAATAAATATTATTTTATGTCTGATGTGTTTTGTGTATACGATTAAATAATGCGCATTATTCTGGTCATAACTGCACAGTATATGCATGACATTAAATTCATTGAAGAATTATTCTGCCTTCACCTGGGTAAACTGTTTTCCAGATTAAGATTTTAGTTAATTAAATTTGATGAATTGATACTGTAGAAGATGTATTGTGTATAATATATGATATGGTGCCAACACCCTTAATAACGCAGGTGATACAATCTCACCGGAATTGCTTTTATCTATAAATCTGAATCATATATGGATATTATATGTAGGTACATGAAAATGTAAAATTAGTCAGATAAACTGAAATTAACGTGATATATATATTGTTCTTTATGTTTGATCTATAAAGTACAAAAATATATCTTTTGATACTTGCTATATATTATGTAAAATGCTTATGGTTATTGATTAGATTGTCTACTTTCATAGGTTTCTTCAATCAATGAAATAAATATATAGGCGGCGCATATCAAATAGAAACGGATGATATTTTAATTTTATAATCGCATTTTTGTCAGATCAAATGTCGACAAGGCCGCATTAAATGTTGACATGATATTTCAATTAAATTATAATGTAAATGGTGTTTTACAAGCTATGTACATCATTTGAAACAAAATTGTCCAGAATTCAGTCATCAAATATAATAAACCAATTCTGTAAAATTGTTTTCTTTCAGTACTATTTTATTTACTATTATGTTATAATATCGAAATATACTCCCTATTTTATGATAATATTTTTATTTTGAGGCTAATTATTATATAGATTTTTAACATACTCTGATATAATCAATTCAAATAATTCTCTGTTTGCAATAGATTATCGTTAATACTATAAACACGGTGCTAACGTAATGATTAAAGCCTATTTTATCATAATGTATTGAACCGAATTTAAGTTTTGTATAATTAAAATGTTATATCGTTTACTTATGTAGTACGCAGTTTACAATATTAATAATTGTTTCTTTACAAGTTTATATGTATAATACAAAATATATTAATTTATAACTCCAATATAAATAAATATGAACTCTCTGACATTAAAATATCGTGTCAAAATGTTATATTATCGGAAGCATTTGATATTTCATTTTCAATATTTGATCTGACAAAATACATGATTTTAACATTCAAATCTTAAGCTTCTCTATTTTTTCTGATGTTGATGCATTAGTTCTCTCTCTTGTCCATATTTTATCGGCCAAACCTATAAAATAACATGATTAAGCAGATAGTTAGGTAAGTAAAGCTTGACACCATCAAAAACTTATTTCAGGTAAGAGCTTCTATTTAATAGGGGGTTAATACATTTTTTTACTATTTCTCCATAATAAAGAATTCTTTTTTTTTAGTATAACTTGAAATCAGTTAGTATCTTTAAGAAAATCCAGAAAGTTTTGGTTTATTAACATTTTTTTTACTATTTGTTGTTTATACGCACGCACACCTACACGCATATATATATATATAATACAGCTGTTAATTTTTATTTACGATTTTTAAAAGCATCGTTTCCCAAATCCAGTTGATTTTGATTTTAGTTAGAACTTTATTTTTAACAACAAAAGGATCACTTTTGTTGTCAAATAAACGGTTGCTTTATCGACAGTTTTTTATTGCCTATAAGACAGAATATTTGCTTTAGGCTGAATAATTTTAAGCATAAAACAAAAGGCTCTGATCACAGTATACTCTGCTTTCTTGATTTTCAAAGAATTTATTCTATTATTCTATTTATTTAGTAAACAATACCCAGCTTTTTATATTCATATCGATTAGTTTAGTTTTCTGCTTAAATCATAAAGTGGATTATAGGAAAAGTTTTTAAGTAAATTAAAATAGTAGTGGATATTATAAGGAACTAATTAATTATTTAACAGCTTTTTGTTGGGGATTACTTTAGGTTTTATAAATGTCTTCTATTCAAACTTGCGTAAAAATGTTAGCGCATTAAATTTATATATTATCTTTAATTGACGAAAATGCCTAATTTACACCACAGAGCTTCAACTTTTGCTGATTTCATATACACCACGTTCTGACTTTTATCGAGAAAAAATCGTTTTATTTTAATAATATTTACATAAAGTTGTATGAAATATTAATAGTAATTATATATTTTTATGACGTATGGCTGTTTTTTAAAATTATTACATAGTATGTATGTTGTCTGACATATATTATATTATACATTAATATACCTAAATGTGTTTTATTAGGTATGCTATTTAATTTAAAATGATTGTTTTATAAAGGTTTTTAGATATGCAAGTAGTAGTATCGATTGAAATCAACCTCATAGTTGAAAATCTATTCATCAATGCTATATGTTTCCGATCATATAAATTAATCGATATATGCATAGAATGAAAATCTAAAATATCGCCATTGAAAATATTTTACATTTTGTAATTGCGGTCAACCTATATAATTTCATAAAATTAAATATATGTTTACTCATTTACATATTATTATCGAAAAAAATATGTTTAAACATTTATCAATATAGTCTTTTTATCGTGTTAATTAAAATATCGAAAGAATAATTATTTTTGACACCAATCTTCAAATTCATAGAGTACTTGAAAGAGGTTTTACTCTTATTGATTCTGTATACAGTTCAATACTAATAATATTTTGATGCCCTAAAGCTTTGGCAAAAGAATGTTTTAAAAACTGACAGCAGTAATTACAAACAGTCGATGGGGTATGTAAAACATTTTTAGATACAGGCAATAAATTATATTTTTCAGAAAACTTAGGTAAATAATTTTACGTAATAATGTTAAAATTTTATGAAAATAATATAATTATTCTTGAAACTTATTTAATAAAAATATTTAATATCACATTTTTGCAATCTATTGCATAATATTTATTAGAATAAAACAATTTTATATTGAAGAAAATTTACAGCATATGGATATGAATTCAAAAAGAATTTCTGTGTTTACTAATACTCTATGTTCAAATAACAAGTGTTTGTTTAAGTGCCCCCATATCTATAGTATATATAATACATATTATATATCACTGATAGCTTTCAGGACAATTATTGAAATTATACTTTTGCTAATAGTTGACTACCGTGTGCTAATTATTGACTCACGTTACAAATTTGATTATTTTATTTGGTTTAATGTGTACGGACTTATTATAACAGGTTGAATATTACATATTTCAGCTCACAATGTAACTAATTTAAAATTTCCATCTCAATATAATTCATGCAAATTATTACTTACTCGTACAAAATGTCTGGAACTTTTATTAAAACTAATTTAAAAAAATGCACTTAATAGTATTTTTACGAAATAACATAGATACTACACTATACTACTTGCTTTTGAATTTTGAATTTATATTTTTTACACCAAATGTGTGAATTTTATAATTATAATGCTTCAATAAATAATTATTCAATATTATTAGTATTTCCTTAGAATAGTTCAATAACATTTTAATGTATAGATGTTACTTTTTAGAATTACAAATTACAGTGTTTCCTGATTTAATGAAATGATAATGTTTCTTTCGCTTTAGATAAATGGTAACAACAAATTAAAATAAATAAAAAACAATATTATTGCAATTTTAACTGAATAACGTTTGTGTATTTTTTGTATTGCTTTAATTACCGAGACTAATTAATTAGATACTTTAATTACATAGAGACTTGATAAATAGATTTTCAACTTTAATCATATTGATTTTAATCGATACTACTAAGTATTTCGATACGTCTTAAATGAAATAATTTTAAGTATAAAAAATATTTTTAAAATATAATATCCATTAAAAAAGCATACTTAATAAAATAGTTTTACTTAGTTATAACTGTGTAATATTGTAATTGTCATACAAAGTAGGTACATTCAGAATAATTCGAAAATATCTGTAAGCTTTGAAAATATTTTACAGTGAATATTTCATACTACTTCCTAGATGCGTAATTTATATAAATTTTATCGAAAATATTGTTGTTATGTTTATTTTAATTTACGTCATTCATATGAAATCAACATGAGTAGAAATCTGTATACATATTATTATTCTCTATAGTTTTATTTAATCGTACTAATAAATTCGAATTCAGTTATACTTTTTGTGTGCTTATTAATATAATTTGTTTTAATATTCGAGTTATGTTATACTACTTATCAGTAGTAAAATAATTGATAAAACTTCTCTGTGTTGAAATATTTATACATTTTTACAGGCTTTTTGTGAACTTATTTTTTAGCTTTGAATATGTTTTTTTCATTGTAACGTTTCATTCCTTGATCCCGCTCGGCAGACATCTACGTGAAGAGTGAGCACAAACTGCGCATGATTTTGGCATTGAACGCCCTCAATCCCCGCTACTCCCTTTACTCGGAGAAACCGGGTCACGAGGATACTCCCACTCAGATGTGGAAGTTTTTCCGTCCTGCCTCGGGTCGTTCCTTTATTCACCGGCCCTTCACCTGGCCTTACGTCGACATTTTCTTCTACCAGGAGAACTCTACTCACATCTGGGATGAGGCCGGCTGGTACAGTCATGAACGTGGTCAAATCTTTCCACTAATTCGTAGGCCGTTTGGTGAACTATGGCTTCCGGCTCCCTGCAATTCGAGTCACGCGCTGGCGGACTATCGGATCATTTTGTGCCAGAGTCGGTCGTTCTCGCATCTCTTAGAGGTTCCCATTATTATGTGGCGGCAGCGCATTGTTGAGTGTTCGCGCCTGCATCGTCGATTCCCGTTTGTCTTTCGCCGAGATATCGCGGAACATAGTAATAACCTCAGCAAGGGAATCATAAAGAGACGGAAGAGGAACGAGGATGGGGTGGAGAATCAGCGCCCGACCCTTGTAGAGGAAGAATTATTAATGAACGGGTTGCGACTTCAGCGGGTAAAGATTGTCGAACCACGGTGTACTGGGATAGCTTTGTCCGATGACACCAATATTCGTATCAATGATAGAAACGCTCTTAAGCGAAGGTAGAAAAATCCACAAAGACAGACCCTATTTATATACCAGGGCAGATCTGGTGTTTTATGGCGTGCCTGGTAACTAGAAAAGTAATTATCAGCTTCCCCCATGCGTAATAATCTAAACTTGCTATATTAATTATCAATTTTTCAATGGTGTAGTCCATTTGTTATGCGATTGGTTTAAGCTTTATGTTTGGTTAATGTTTACAAGATGTAACCAACAAGTCACATTCCATTAAATTTTACTTTTCGAGTTTTCAAGCACGTTAAAAGCCATCATAGCTTTTCTTCCACCACATTACAAAGCCGGAGATATTATATCTTAATATTTTAGAGTTTTTATTATATGCCTAATATATTGTTGCTGTTGCGCATTGGACGCGACAATATGTGACACAAAACAGTATTACTTTTAATGGGCGTTGTCAATTACTTATAATATTTTTTTAAATATACTATTGATGCGCCCGTAGTTATTTGACTTCTGTTTACATACGTGTGAGTGAATAATTCCAGATTAATTTTAAAATTTATCAATTATACACTTCACGACTACCTATATAGAAAGAACCTATTATTATTGATTTTGACTTTTATACCACACATTGATGACTTGGAGGACCATTGTCGAAGCGATTTCTATTCCGACTACAATTCCCGTACCTTTAAATGTAGTAACTAAATATTATCAGTTTATGCTAAGTTATCGTCAACCGAATGAAAAAACCTAACAAATAATCACCCATCCCACCATTTCAACAACCTTCAATGTTTTCAGAAGGCTATATCGTACATATGTGAGAAAAATGAAATACTTTTTACAACATTTAGGCTTTAAAAAGCATTGTACTATAAACACTATATTATAGCTATAATCTACTTGAAGTAGGATATGTCCCCTATGTATGTCCTATTTATGATTAATTCCACAAACACATGTATTTTTAGGCTTTATACTATATTATATTTATAGAAATCGTAAATAGTATACACTACATATATATACAGTATTATTATACTAAGAAACAAGAAAATCAGTTTACATTCGACAAAATTTCATATTGGTATACTATATATTACTACTAAACTGTTATTAATGTTGTGAAAAAGTAATTTATTCAAGAAATATTTTCTTTATTCACTGTATTATCTTATTTCTTTGTTTTTGTTCCCTACAAATTTGTCATATCACTGCTTCTCTTTGTATATTATCTTGATATACTTATATGCATAGGTACAATTTCTACAAGATGATTCCCAATATTATGATGAATATGTCAGTCAGTTTGTCTGTAATTTTCCCAGTGAACCAACTAGTTCTTTTACTTTTATTACTTTCTGAGTTTATATATACATGCCCATGTGTATGTTTATATATGTATATACAAATATTGATTTATTTTAACAAAATGTGGAGGACAAAAGCTAAATATACCTTGATTCGCAGAGTTAGAAGTAAAATGGAGATGATGCAGCACGCTAGAAATATGGGTACTTCCACTGACGGAATAAGACTAGTCCTATCAGACACGAATATTCGCAAATTCATATAGTTTAATTTTGTTCAGTATCTTCGGTTTTAGTGCTTGTAATCTTTGAAAAATGTATATATATACGTACCTTTCGAATTAATTATGACATAATCAAATTATTTAAAAATAGTGATATATATTTACGGCATAAACATGCAGAAAAAACTTTTAAATGATAGGTTCTCTATTTTTAATTATTCCGTCAGTGGGTCTATTTTGTTTGTTTTTGAAAATATGTTTATTGCTTCCATATCACTAATGCCTCTGTTGCGTGAAGCCTATTATTGAAGCAAATCACATATCATGACATTGTATAATTTGTGCAGAGGGAATTTTATCACTGTCCAGAATTCTAAACTCTTCAAGGCCAAGGCTATGTATCTACATTCTTACAAGTTATATAACACGTACTTATCACTGACTCTTTATGTAATCTTCGTTCTTACTTAGTATGTTCCTCTAAGTTCTTGGTACTTTACCTGATTGAGAACGAATTATCACTCGGTGTTTGTGCTAAACAAAATCTATCTACATATAATAAACAGTTTCGTTTATTTTTGTGTTATTATTATAAGATATATTTCTGATCTCTACCCCGGACTGTCATAATTTGTTCTATATTATTATATCCAGAGTCTGCTTTGTCTACTATTATTATATCTTACCACAAAATTTCCGATCTTAAATTAAACCCCTTTTTTGTTGTTGAAAATACCGGAACACCCAACATTTTACCTACATTATGTGTATATTCTCTATATATTTACATACATCCTACTATTCTCAAAGGTGCCTGTGACATGTTTATCGCCATTTTTACAACTATAACATACATACATACATATATACTAACTAGTTAATACACAGTATTATATAACTTTTTCATTGTTGCTAGTATGCTATCCATCCGTGTATTATTGATGAATTTACATTACAGTTATAGTGTATGTAGATTGTTCGTATTTTAGGACTATTCATTCATTAATATTGCGTCTTGGGGGACAGTTTTTGCTGTCTTTCAGTCTAAAATGTGCATTATTTTATATCACCCATAGACTATTTATTATAAAATCATTTTCTGTACAATGTACAATGTACAATACATATATACGTGTAAAATGTTAAAAGCGGTGTCTACTTGGCATATTATGTAGACTGTTAAATGTAGATCCTTGAGAGCTTTGTGTCTTATACCTACTTACATGAATTTCATACATATGATGTTGACTTTGATTTGTATTTCTGTTTTAATTCTAGGTGCTATCTAAATTACTGTTTACTAAAAATTACAATAATATTAATGATAGATACTTGGTCTTGTAATTATGTCATCAACTCATACATATTGTAGTAGTGTAAATGATCTATTTACAGCTATGATATGCATATTCATTATTACAATTATTATCTACCAACATTCGTGTACATATTGTCTGATAAATACATATTATATATATATATATATATATATTCAAATACGTTATCCACAGCAAGATAAATTGGAAATCTACTGCGTTGATAGAATAAATATGACGCTTTATTATTATTTTTTCAGTAATACACTTTATTTTGCTTTGCATGCCTTTTGTTCTCAAGTATATAATTTATAAATAACGTTGAGAGTGTATTTAATATATACTATATAGATACCGGTATAGATGGTACACTAGTCAAGTGTGATACGTTATATTCATTTCTTTATATTTACGTACCACAATAAATTTCTGAATACATTCTGATTGCATTTGGAACATTGCTATAATTTCTTTACATAAATTTAAAAAAACTGCTAATCTACAAAAAGCTCGATGCCCTCGCTTTTACGGTAACATTTCCTTCGTTACAATACATACATATATTATCGTGTTTAAAATGTCTGATTATGTTACTGTTTGT
This sequence comes from Invenusta paracnida, assembly GCA_036023295.1. Taxonomy (NCBI): domain Eukaryota; kingdom Metazoa; phylum Platyhelminthes; order Proseriata; family Coelogynoporidae; genus Invenusta; species Invenusta paracnida. The sequence continues at coordinate 1,349 of JAYRBW010002576.1, read as the reverse complement.
AGCACGCAAAACTTTGTTTTTAGTATTTTATCACTTTGTTCTAAGCCCAATAAATTTGAAATTATTAACGGTTCTTGAAAAGATGTATATCTTACATTTTAAAAAATATCGACAGGTTGCATTAATCTTATCATAATTAGCTATAAATTGGAAATGGTTTGACAATTTTATGCTACTTAATTTATTAAATAGGTATATATATGTATTTTAATCACAAATATAAGTTTTTCTAAATTAGTTTTGTTTTAGATTAATTTCATGTCATTAAATAACATTTTAATACTTTACTTAAAAATAAATTTCGTAGCGTTTGAAACTTTATGAAGGTTTTCATATTTGTAATTTGGTTTATATATAGGTGCTATATTTGGTTTTGCAATGTGTGTTCGGTGAAAAATTAGTTTGCGTCATTAAAATATATTAGCAATGTGTATATAGTTCAATGAGTCTATAATACTATACATAGTATTGATTACTTTATAAATTATAGTACTAACAAAATATTCATATTTAAAACGTACGTTTTGACACTGCTGCCTGTGCTTATTTCACCAGAATAATTGAAAATATATAAATTGTCATACTCTACAAACTTTAGATACGACATATTGGAATCAATACATAAATAACAATTTCGCAAATACATTTCTTTTGTTTTTAAATATAAATGTTATTCCGTTTAAAATATTCCATATAAATTGATTGAAACATGGTTGCATTTACATGTTATATGTTTACGTATATATGCATAACTTATTATCATTGCTGCCGTTTATATCTGCTTAAATGTAAGTCTACGTACGCACGTACTTAGGAATACATTTTAAATGCAAATATTATACCAAGCAATTCCTCAGTTAAACAAAACTGCAAATCATGTATTTGCATATAACCAGAATTTATAATCAATTGGATAAATATTTAACCTTTTTAGACCACATAGACTATATATGGCAGTACTATGATGGATATACGATATAAGTATACTATCATTAATTAATGCGTCTATATTTTTTAGAGTGTAGGCGTATAATTTTATAAAGAATGCTGAATATATTATATTACTTAATATATTATAATGAACAAACATAATATAATTTGATAAATATATATATTATATGACATCCTGATAGCTTATGAAGTTGAACATATGATGCTCAACTTCACGTCAAGCTATCAGAATGTCATCTAGAAAGTATTGTACCTAATTAGTATAGTTTATAATCTCAAAAAGTCAGGCATCAATGTAAAACATAATCTTGAAATTTAATCAAAAATCAATGGAATTTCAGTTCAATAAAACAGTAATTGTAAATTAACACAAAGAACACATTAACATGTCGCTTTTA
>JAYRBW010002565.1:0-13917 GCA_036023295.1 Invenusta paracnida | reverse complement strand
ATTGTCTCACTCCTGCTATGTTTTTGTCAGATTACTGATACCATACAGCAGCTAAAATTCGAAACTCTAAGGTATAGGTACTCTGGTCAGTCATAATGCAATAATGTAATAATATTATTTGAAATCTATTTAAATAAATGATTGATTTACCATAGACAGTAACCATAGATAACAAATGATGTAAATGACGTAAAATAGATAGTACCTATTTATATAAAATTCTATGTCTATGACAGTAACCATAGATGTAAAACTAATAACAAATGAAGTCAAATAGATAGAATTTTTATATAATTCTATGTCGTAGGGATTTATGAATCACCCTGGCCTGTATATAGATATACATACAATACTAAGTATAAGGCATTGCTGACTAATAAAAATTAATATGTAGACTAATTTTTAGAATCATTTCATAATGAAAAACAAAATATTGATCATAGACTAATAATTAATAATACCAGTCACTCAAAAGAAATACTTTCCACAATTGAATTTTTTGTTAATATGTCCTAATTTTTAACGGATATAGTCATATTGTTGCCTGATACATTGACTTGATTAATTAAGTGAAATGCCTAAGTCAGGTAAATTAATATACTGCATATACGACTATTGAAATAGACAAAATGCACAAAAATTACAATTTTACGCTACTGATATTAAGGTGTACATATGTCAGACAAAAACAATATGTAATATAATTTTTAATATAGTAAATAATATAATTAAATAAAATATAAAATATTATTAATTAATTAAGTAAATTAAGTAAAATAAAATGAATAGAAATAAAAAATAAGAAACATTTCTAAATTGCATAACTTTTATTTTTGTAGCATAGCTGCTATGTTCTGTGTTTGTATAGGTATATCATACGGTACCTAGGTATATTTTAATCTCTAACGTGCAACAAAATATGTCTAGCAATAAAAGCAAGTTGTTATCGGCGCAGACTGAATTAGCAGCACTATATTTCTTTAATAAAACAAAAAACGTCAACAAAACCAATCGGGAGTTCAATGTAATCCAGAAACAAATAAGTGAATGACGAAAAAATGAAAATGCTCTCCGAAAACACGATGTAGGTAACAGAAAGCGATTATCTGGTGAAAGAAGAAAGCTGCTTTCAGAATCATGAGAGTAATATTAACTGCATTACATCCGTGAGAAAAAAATACTTCGTGTGTCAAGAAAAACCATTTAAAGGTCTGCTCTTAAATGATTTAAAGAAAATTAGATAGTAAAGGAATTTCATGCTAGTGAAGGCCGCTACAAAAGTTTCTCATTCGTAATAAACTTTCAATACGTCGACGTACAACGATTTCGTAAAAAATTCCAATGGACTATGCAGATAAAATCATAAAGTTTATTGGATATCTTAGAAAAACAATTAAAAAAAATAACATTGCTTCATACGATATATACGTTGTGGACGAAACACCGATGTAGACTGAACCTAGTCAATACAACGTTGGATACTATTGGCGTATAAGACGTCTCTTTGAAATCGACTGGGCATGAGAAAGAGCGCCTTACTATAATTTTATCCTCGAAGGCTAATGGTACAAAACTAAAAATATTTGTTATATTACCAAATATGCGATTAATTAATGAGTTGGACGACAAACTACATGCAAGAAGTGATCATAGTTTACGCTGATAAAATCTGGATGGACGACGCTTTCACTTAACAATATCTCAACAAATCTATTGGTTGTTTCCCTCTCAATAAACGATGCCTTATCTGGAATTCTTTTTGCCGTCACATTTTGCAGCTTACAAAAAACTTTCTGAAACCAATTGGAATGTTAAGTGCAGTAATATCTGGTGGGTGTACAAGCCTGATACAAGCTCCTGATGTGTCGTGGAATAAGTCCTTCTAATCTAATAATATCAGCCGCTACTATGAAGAATGGATGCTTCATGGGGAACATACATTTACTGCAGGAGGAAATATGCGTGGTCCAACATTTCTAATCATTGATAAATAGATTAGAAACGTCTGGGCTGCTATACCAACCGAATAGGATTGTGGGTTCCATGAAACAATGTGCTATAACAACTGTGATTGACGGCTCTGAAGATGGTCAAATCGAGTGTTTTAAAGAAGGCCATCCATGGCATAACACAACACATCCTCTACAAGCTATCAGTCAGAATCCAGTAAAGTCAAGAGGATATACATGACAGCGACAGTTCGGACGAAAACAATGAAGATGATGACAGTATTTATTATGCTGAACATGACACCAAATTGTATGATTCTGATGAATCAAATCAGATTTTATTTTTTGCAATATACTTAAATTACCATGCTTATCTTTTAATAACATTAATATATTTATCTGATTATTACATCTAACCTGTACATCTAATATGCATTTTTAAATAAAAGTCTATTCTCTAATAAAAGTTATCTAAACAAGTACAAATTAAATAAAAGCCCTGGACTTCCATTAGAGAACACGTATTAGGTATGTTCTACACTTATTAACCTCTCTTACGCATTTATCCGTGTTCATTTGTCTTATTACGTAATCTTACTATTCTATTTTTGATCTTATTGCATTTTTATGTTACTCTATATTTGATACTATATTGTCTGTAATCTACTGAAGAGAATATACGAAAATTTATTCTCGATCATAATTTTCCTTTTAAATGTTATATTGTTAATCGTCGGAGTCTGACAACGAGGCCAGCTTCTATAGTTAACCCCCTATTTCAAAGGTGTTTTGTAACATATTCAATTTAAAAACTATGAAGAAAAACAGAAAACAATTTTTTAAATAATATATTTTGACTGATCGCTCAACATGGTCCAGAAAAAGTTTAATATATCACAAATCGTATAGTATATTATCTACAAAAAACTAAAACACCTTGCAAAATATTTTTATTGTCTCTGATATTATTTAAACAAAAATTTACATCCATTAAATTTTTATGAATAAAATAATTTCATCGAGTTTGATAAGGAAAAATGCACTATTTAAATAAAAAGTAATAGTGTATTCCTGCTTGACAAAAGTTTAATTTTTAGAGCTTGATCACATGTTCGGCTCCTCGAGCGCTAAAAATCGTAAAACTTAATTTTAGAAAAACTCGCAAAAGTTTACATTGCTATATTTGATTATTTAGAAGTCGCAGAAAAATGTGTGTGCAGGGGCTCTAAAGCACCCCCGCCCCGCCTACCCACTTTCGGTATGGATGAAAGATCGAAATATAACATTTTTAAGCTCACCATATACTTCTAGTAATATACTTTAGTACTAAGAAATCATCTATTTGTAATTTTTCTTTAATAATTACGTATAAATAATTATTTTTACAGCATTTTTTTCTTTTCTTTTCATTTAAGAATATTTTGAATCTTTAGATAATTTTTACGTGTTTCTAGTATAAATTTATATAGTATATTGCACTAAATATTTTAGACTACATTCTTACCAAGTGCTTTACTGAGACGATGAGCACCAGTTGATCCGATACAGTTCTTACCCAAGTTCAGATGAAGCAGTCGATAATTTTCCTTCATTGGGACCCCATTACAAAGGTCAAATATAATAGCGGCAGATTTTAAGAAACAGGGGAAGAAAAAGAGGAATGATATCTGAATTCATTGGAAATATTAACAAACCATTATTAGCCATAGTATTATGCATATTATTTTTACCAGTGAAATTATAAATATTTGTATTAATGATAATTGTTATGTGTGATTGTGTTAACTTAAAGCTCACTGATATGAAAATAAGTAATAAATTGTTAAAATATCGGCATGGAAAGTTTTATGGAGTGTTGACAACTTTTTATCAACAATCGTCTAATTGTATATTGAGGACAAATTTTTGTTCAATATTAAATAGAATATTTTTTCAAGACTTGTGTTTATTAAATTGAAAAGAAAGTTATAAATGGCACTGATTTTCGATACATACCTTTTTTCTATCTATTTATCTCAAATATATCAAACGTTTACAAGTATTATTACTTCATAAAAATATAATTTCATTGCAATAAAATTAGATAAAAAGATGTATTGCTGATTTTCTAATTAAAAGTCTAATTTGAAGTACATAAACTATAACTTACAGTTATCAGTAAGTATACGCTTCTTTCCCATTTGTATACTTTTATTGCAATTTTATTTAAAATATACGAAACGTTTTCAGTTTTGCTTTCTTACCTTTATTCCCTTAGCTAATTCTTTTATTTCAGTGTCACTTATATTGTTATCTGTAATAAATTGAAATATACCAGTATATCTATTAAATACTATATGGTAACATTTATATACTAAATTATCTCAAATATTTATACAAATTAAAGTTTGTAATTGTAAGCTTTATAAGCAAAATGAAGCTATATAACATTTTTTGTTATGTAAAAGTATATCTAAATGGACAGAGTCATATATCCATCAATTTATCGATAAACTTAATTTGGCATTCCTTGAATATTATTGTAATAGTTTATTATGGAAATATTGTACAGTAGAACATTTTTTATAAAACCAAATAAAAGTCAAGATAATAAAATGCATGAAGTATATTTTTACTAACTTCATACTAATGTGGAAATCGTCAGGAAAGAAATAATTAATACATTAATGCAATAAATGTAAAAATGAATTTTATTATCTTAGCTTATATTTGGTTTTATAAAAAATTGTTTATGGAATTTGAGATTTTTAGAGTAATATGTAAATATTTTATTGTCTATATCTGTATGAGCTATAAAAAAAGCGAAAATAAAGAAATATTTGTAGTTTACAAATTAAAAAAATACAAAACCGAGTATAAGGGGAAAACTCTGATAGTACCATATTAAATAAAAAATAGTAATTACGCATATACATCTCACATATATACATGTTTATCTAACTGGCCTTTAAAAACAAATTTAATTCAATTATTATAAAAATCTAAAACTTAATAATTCTTATAAGTTTACTCTTCAAGCATCAAATAAAATACCTACCTGATAAATCCAATTCCTCCAGCGAAGGATTTTTACTAAGAAGCTCTCCAAAAGCGCGGACTCCATTTTGTCCAATTCGGTTTCCAGATAAGTTCTATAGATATTGCATCGAAAGGAATAGTTGGGAAGGGAAAAATACAGAGTAACGAAAAGGGACTTTTAATTTCGGAATATGTATAGTTATACTATATGATGTATAAGGATAACTCATGTGGGGGTTCTGAGTTAAACAGTAAATTGGTTCAGCTATTTCGTAACAAAACGTTTACTGATTTTCATAATCTAATTTTTTTTTAAATTATCTAACATAACTTATGTTGCCAAATTCAGTTATGAATAAAAATATTTCTATGACATGAAATAATTTAAATTATCCATATAAGCATTGCTATACAAAGGGTCTAATTAACCTTTTAATATACAACTGTTTTATATACATAGATTATATCCAATATAAATTTGAATGAGAGATTGAGAAAGTATATAAGTTTGGGTAGAAAATAAATATTACATGAACAAAAGTGGAAAGAATTCAGATTTGAATATAATTTGGTAAAATTGTATAAACCATAGAGTAATTATACATAGACTTTCGACTCTTTTTGATTCTGTATGCAGTTTTATACTACTATATTCGTCTACCCAAAAATGTTTGCATAATTATGTTTCTAAAATTCACAGCAATTAAATCGTTTATGCAGTAAAACAGTTTTAGATACACAGGCAATGAATTATGTATTACAGACACATTACGTATATTAAAATTGTATAAATATGCATATTTGTTCTACCCATTTATATCAAATTAATTAAAATAAAACGAATTTATATTGACAAATTGCACAACGCGATGCATATGAAATCAATAAGATTCAAAACTTTGTGTGTAATTGCTCTATTGATAAAACTAATAAACATTTAATAAAATACAGTGTCTAAAATAATGAAGCTATAAGTGCATTAAATATGTTATGTGATATTATGAAATTACACTATTCATTTAATGAGAAAATGAAAAAAACAGATACACTTCCGAACGTACCAGTCGCACTATAAACGGATTCACGTAGAAAACAGACGCCAAGGCAACGGCCCCTTTGTCCTCCAAGCCATTGCATGTTAGGTCTACTTCTTCGACAATGGAATTGTCCTGGAAATTAAAGATTATTTGTTAATTAAATTCTGATAACATTTATTATTATTTAACTATTTATCTCATATTTTTCGTTTAAAGTACTTTTAAGTTAATAATAAATGTATCTACATACATATTTACGAATGTGTCTGTGACTGTCTAAGCTCTCACTTATATGTGTAGGCAATAAAACTTTCATCGTTTTACTATTGGTTATTGTTATAGATTCTTCTTCAAAGTTATGTGCCATTTATTAACGAAATCATTTTATCTTAAATACATGAAAATGATAGCTACCATTCAACTACATTAATTATCTTATATGATTTTACTGGATTAGTTTGTTTTCAGGAGTATGGAATTTGAACTGAAAAACATTGACATAATCATTTACGATCACAAAGTAATAAAAGATTACTTTGATTTACAGATTAATTATTCCAAAGTGTTTATTTCTAATTTCTTAGCTATAACCTAAGATGTCAATAAGTGACAAACTATAAGCTAGCAATTTATCGAGAATACCTCCAAAAAATTACTGAAAATATATGCATTGTAAATCAATTAGCATTTTTTGTTACCATATTTTGCTTTTTATCGTGTTAAATAAAAATATTAAAAATTATATTAGGGTAGTTAATTTCATTCATTTAAAATAACTTTTTTTACTAAAAAAATCCATAGCATTAAAATCATGTCTTTAATATTTCGCTTTCTTATCTGTCTGTAATAACGATAATGTATTTATTCTATAAACCATTTTTAATTCTTCAAATACTATTGTTATAATTATTTCTTAATGTGCTTTAAACTTTACACGTATTATATAAAATCTGTACGGTATCCAGCTTTACAGTTGTATGTGCTTCTGGCTACTTATGTATAACTGTAGTTTTAATAGTTTTGCATTTATCTTTCACCTTATTGCTGTTGTTGACAAAATATTCATTTCATTATTATTAAGCTATATATCTGTCAGTTATAATATTATATCTTTTTTTTCGATTATAAAAAATTTAATCAGATAGCCTCTTTCCTCTCAACTCACTTTGAGGGTCTCTGCAAGCGCCCGGCCACCCACTGGCCCGATATTGACGTATTGTATGTGAAGCAAACGCTGCCCTATTGTCTTGACAATCTTCCTCAATGGAATCACGTGATGATTCTGACAGGCGTTGATATAGGCCTGTTGTGCGGAGTCCCATGAAGTATCCACTCCGCTGGCATCCTCCAAGATCAGAGAAGTCCCTACGAGATAGTAGACTGTCAATATTGGTTAAAATTACTTTTATCAAAGTGTCTTGAGGACTAATCCAACTTCAACATACATTTTTACACAGGTTACTTTGACACAGTACGTTTCACGGATAAATATAATTAAGCATCACGATGATATGATATAAGCTATCCTAAGATCAATCTATTTAAGGATAGAGTCTATAAAAAATAATTGAATATTTTATATTTTTTTATATTTTTATATTTAATATTTATGATAAAAAGGACTTTTATATATAACATTGACTATTTCTGTTTCTGTGCAAAGCAAGCAGTTACATTATTTAGTTATATTGTACAATATGCGTCATTTATGGTACTATACGAGTTTATATCAGAACTTTGTCGGAGAGGAATTTACATGCATCTCATTTCCAGCAGACGGAGCATGCACCAACACACTGCGTTACGTATACGTATATTTTTAATAGACATTTTGAAAATCATTTGGTCGAACAATTTGCAGCCCTATCCACGTTCATTAAATTTAACAGTCTATGATAAAATATTGTAAGACATCATAAAACCTGGGTATCATGGCTCAGAAAGTCAGAAATGTCGATGACACAAAACAAACTGCTAGAAATAAAATTGCTACTGAAGTAACTGATGAATTCTTCTTAAACATATATATAATAGATTCTTCAGGCGGCTCCAGTTATGTATCAAGCATAATAGTCTCATTCGAACAATAACTTCGACGTTATCATAACCCTTCAATGACACTTATTTAGTAATGTATGCAACAAATGATATATAATACGGAACATTATGTTTAATGTCACTTAACCAATATTTACACGTTAATATACTTCATGTTCCGTATTTCTATGTTAAATGTTTTCAATTTAAAAAACTGTTAGAAACTTATGACGCATAATGTTTGAAATATGAAGATCAACTGTATGCATAGCAGTTACCTATATAATACAAATATTATAATTCAAATGACTGTTAAATATTTAAATAGACATTTATTAAAGAAGAAAGTATATGTCAATTTAATTTCTTAATAAGTAAGCAATAAATGATCTGCCAAACTTACTTAATAGCGGTGTTGTACATGTTTTGGGGCGTTCCGAATCCATTTTGTATATCACTGATTTTTTTAAATCACAAACACTACAAAGACGTTCTGAATATTATTTCAAACAGTCAATAAAGACGCGCAAACCAGAAGTTGAAAAAAACTTTAAGAGTTTCTTCTAAACCATCTCTATAGTAACACAAACATTTGATGGAGCACAATGGAGAGTAGTATATCGGCTGACTTAAATGTGTATTGGTTCATACCTTTAATGTGTGAGAGTACATCGGTTAGATGGGGCTTATTTTCAAAATTAGAAAACGTTGGTATGCCAGGTTAATAGTTCAGTTTCTGACGGAACATAAGATTGTTAGAAATCTGATCAAATATTAATTCCCTAACTTGTGAATAATTCAATGAGCAATCTAGCTTTTCTCTTTGGGATTACGTGCAGAATTTCTACATATCACTTACTTTTACCTGCTCATGGGGATGCTGATATAAATTACACAAGTCTTCTACGTGATCTCAAGACTCTTTATGCGTTTCCTTGTAATGCTGGTGAAATCGCCTAAACCACCACTTACCTCTTAGTTGCACTCTGTTCTTCCCAGTGTATAGGTATCGATTCTATTACCCTGGCGCTTTTTAATGGTTCAATTATTTATACCGATGTCATACTACCTTTTATGGTCTGTTAAACATTCACTTACCAAGATAAGTGCACATATAGTTAACATAAGATGTTATATACCGTATCCAAAAATCTGATCTTGTTTAATAAAATATAAAGAGTTTTTAAATTTGAAATATTTATAAATAGCAGTTTAAGTGAGTACGTGCGTAATTCTTTCCTGTAATGGACAATTTTGTATTAATCATTAGCTTATCTAAGATTTTATAAATTAATTACATGTTTTTTAGGTAGTAATATTATATCTGAACATAATAATTGTCCAAATATTACCTTACATTTTTTAGTAGTGTGCAATATTAATAATATTATTATTACAAAAATCATATAACTGAAATTATTTTTGTTATGTTATTGATTAAACAGTGGGTAATTGTTAGCAACCCCTTTACAGTTAAAATCTTAATATACCTGAATAATTTGATATTAGTTCATTCTATTGTATAATGTTAAAAAAAAGCAGCAATAGTATAATTTTAAACTATTATTTAATACGAAATCAAATCAAAAGTAACATTTTCAATTTAAAGATTAACTATAAGTTATTCAGTAAATAATTATTTCTAGCATATTGTTTCGATGTATAGCTGTGTTTTTTATTATTTTCAAAACAAAATAACTCATCAATTTGAAAAATAGCTAAAATTAAATGTTTATGTGATTTAAATTTGTCAAATAAACTGATACTTTCTTTTTCAGTGGGCATATTCATCTGAATTCAAGTCAAAGAATTAATTAGTTTGAACCATAGATATAAATAAGAAAAACCCACAATGTTAAAAAAATATTTTATTACACTTCAACGTTTCAATCTCAACCAGAGGTCATTATCAAGAATAGGTACATATAATGTCTTACCCATTTTTAGAATGCAGATGAATTATTAAATAAAATTATGTGTAGTTATGTGTAAAATTAATTAAAACTAACTATTCCCAGTTTCACGTATATTCAAAGTTAAAAGTTTCACTTAATGAAATTTTTACACTTTAATGATAGTAGGTTTGTAATCCTTATATTTTTATGTGTTTAATTTTAAAACTGGCTAAAATCCTTAACAAAAAGTTAATATTTAAATTGCAGTTGAAATATGATTTTTTAATATAATATCAATTTATTTTCAAATAATGTTATGTTAAATGAAAAAATATTTAATGAAAAATAAAAAAAATTTCATTTTAATATTTTAAAATATTAACGGATGTCTCATGTTAATAAAAAGTATTGAAGTCTTCATTAAATTATAATTTATAAAATAAAATGTGTTGCAATTATTTTATTCAGAGCAAGCTACGTTTACTTTAGTTAATTTAATTTAATTTAATTTATTCCGTTTCCAAATACTAGAAAATAAAAAAAGCCAATATATTTTTTCAACATTTGTGATATAATATTTTACATAATGCATTTTTAAATTAAGTTATACACTATAGTAATTCATTCTACAAAACTTCTAATATGATTAAGAGTCTTGGTGCATGTAACAAATAGTATAAGTAGCACATAAAATAGAATACAAATTTACTTTGGGAGCATATATGGGTATATGTTGTTAGTTCCACTTCCAAAAATCTAGAAAATAACCCTAGCACACGTCTTGGGCTTTGATACTAAATTAACCGGTAACAGACTACTGTGTGTACAGAGCGCTTAGATTATACCTGCGATGCATAATTTAAGCAGGAACATTACAAGGTGTCAGAAAGTAATGAATGAATGAATTACTTCCGGGAGGCAATTCCCATTAAGAAATAGTAAATCAGATTCCCCACCAATTTCCCAGTTCGATACATTTCGATCGGTGGTGAGTACTCGGAGATGTCCATGAGAACAACGTTCTTCTGTTGGCCGGCTTCCGTGCACAAGTCGATGGCCTCCTGACTTGTCAGACCAATGCTAGCCGGACACGATACTCCCGGACAGTCGGAACTGACTATCGAGTCGATATCGAAGGAGAAAAAGATGGTGTGATCTACGAGAGAGTCAAGAATATCCCGAAAGGCTTGCAGCACACCCTTCGCCTTGACCTGGGAAAGCCAGTGGATTTCCCCTCCATTCTCGATAACCCAGTCGGCGTGAGTGCGCGAGCATTGACTCCCCTGAGCTGCAAATTCAATCAGCTTAATGGATGTCTGGAAAAGATAGGAAGTTTTATTTTTTATGTTATTTTTATTTTATTGGTTATTGGCTATTGGTCAATTGTTCTCATGATAAGTATTTTTTATATTTATTGCGTGTATTATATGTATTATACGAATTTTAATTATTTATTAAAGATTTATTACATAATTATTTCTCATTTCCTTTTTAATTAATAACAAAAATTTTAAAATATAATTTATTTTAAAAAATAATTTTTTACATCTACTAAGTCATAATCTTATAAATGGTATTTATATCAAATTCAAACATTTTAAAATTTTCTCGTTACACAACATTGTTAAAGTTAATCAACCTTCTTAATATTAAACTTCAACAGAAGAAATCAAATAACAAAGAAATTTAGCTACCTACTTATTTAAAGTTATTCAAATTTGTAGCCTATAGTTTAATTGATGTAAAGATACTGATATATGTATAATAGTCCAACAATTTGATAAAACCAACATGTTTAACCAAATTATCTTGCTTAAAAAAATGTTAATCTTAACTTTCTATCCACGAGAATACTGGACGTCGAATACATATTATTGGTTCAAAGATTAAAATACTAACCTCACTTTCCTTTTGCATCTCAATAATCTGTCTGAACGGACTGCCCGAATGAGGTTTGGGGACCGCAGGTCGAACATCCAGATGCGCGTCAATGTTAATCACGGCTAACTTACGTTCTTTCTGCTGTGTGTTCTTCATGTGTCGAAGGAGGGCCGCTCCATTTGGATAGCTCTGGTCATTCCCACCCCCGATACAGATGGGAAGAAATCCCTCCGAAAGGGCTTTCAGTACCGTGGTCTCCAAGTTCTTATGGTGTTCCTCCAAGCTTTCAGCACTGGGAATGTTCCCAAGATCTTCAAAGTGGAGTTCTATGTGGGAAAAGTCAATTCTGCTATCAATAAATTTAGATAATTATAGTAATGTAGCTTATATATTTAACCTATATTTAAAAAAAATACTAAAACTGACCAGATTATACTGTTATCATTATTTTGTATAATTGCTTGATTTACTATTTGTGTCTATATTATGTATGTACATAACGTTATATACTGTCTTACCAATATATTTAAAGTTTACTCATTTGTTTTTAATTAGCACAATCACTGTGTTAAAATGAAGCTTTTGCATATACTAACACGTCATAGGTATACTGACACTGTATTCTTTTATTTTTAATTATAATATTTCAAATTACTTGACATAGAGTATAATATCAGTACCGCTGTATATATAAAGGTAATTATAAATAGGTGGTTCCCTGTGCAGCATTAGATATAAATAAAATAAGAAAAAAATGCTTGCTGCAATATATTTGGTGTAATTAACTACTGAGGATGATTGAGATTATTAATTAGTAGGATGTTATCGGGTTTGCTGGATAGGCGGTCGCATATAGGTGATTAACAGTTTCGTTGAATGTGACTGACGCGTAGATGGCGGTAATGTCAAGACTGAATGGGAAGTTGTAGAGTTGTACTTGTTCTTTGTTTAGTTGTTGTATTTCACTAACTATGAAGTTGATCGCTGGAGGTGAGGTGGGTTGGAACGTCTAAAAGAGTGGAGCGATGAGTTTGCTGAACAAGCGTGAAACCTTGGAAGCTGATCCACCAGAGCCTGAAACATTTGGTCTGATCTTGATTTGGTCATCGTTTTGTGGTTCTTGATCAGGTGGTATAGAATCTCGGAATAATAGAGTTATTCGTGGTGTATACTCTCGTGATATGGTTACGAAGATTTTCTTCGGATGAAATACGTTTCCATGATCTATTGATTTTCGTTTCCAGTGTAGCCAGTTGTTTACTTCGAATTTCATTATATATGGAGGTGTAAGTCAGATTATCGTATGCGGTTGCATCGTATCGTTGTGTTTCAATCACACAAAATTCTTCAGCCTTTGTCGCTGGGCAGAAGGGTGAAGTCCCTTTTCTTGAGTGTGGTACGTTTAGCTTTGTCTTGATGAGAAATATTGCCATTACACCAAATATGTTGCAGCAATTCTTTTATTTTAAAGGTAGCTATAATTTAATCATTTTGTATGTTTCGACTTTCCTAGAATTTTTCCTTATATTGCTATATTTATTTTTTCATTTCAGGGTTGTTCCATTCACTCATTTCCATAACCTTGGAATAAAATGATTATTTTTCTACACTGCATACGTGATATATCCACGTTGAATTCTCGATTGTAAACGGTTCCCATTTTTGTCAGAAGAGGCCTAAGAGCATCCGGTCCTTCCCTGGCGCCGGGTCGGCCACCATTGCGTACCACTCCTTCATCAATGGGGTAGCCTATTAGGCCTACTTTGTATCCAGTTTTAGAGTCATTCTTTCCGTTCTTTGCAGCCTCTAGAAGAGTTCCCATTCGAGGGTCGTCGGCACGAGAATTCGACATAGTATATCTTCACAAAAAAAAAATAAGAGAATATATAGAATCAAATGATGATTACAATAGAGGAATCCACTACAAATTGCAGGGTATATATATAAGGAATAACAATTAATTAATAAAAATATAAATAAGGTAACGCAAAATTTCGGTCACTATAAAACATGACGTATAGTGTATATATATGGGCATTTTTCTAAAAAGGGCTTTTTTAGCGTCACATGGGTGTTGAAATTTCAAAACAAAAATTCTGA
>JAYRBW010002564.1:0-35462 GCA_036023295.1 Invenusta paracnida | reverse complement strand
ATATCCCTACGGCCTACTTGTTGGGTGTTTACTGCCTCCAGTTGTCTTTTCTCCTCGTCTCCCTCGAAGCAGCCGGATGTCTTTCATCCGAGCAGTGAGAGAGAACCCTCCATCCCCGTCTATCAGGCCAAGCCGGGGGAGTCAAGCGACCGTCTACGAGCTCGATTAGTCTACCAGAGCAGGAAAAGAGGCATCACGGAGAATGGTATCCTACTAAGGTAGATACCTATACTGTGGATGCTCAATGTCGCTGTTGGAAATATTGTATTCAGTAGTCTTTCAATAGTCGTATGAAGCCTTTTTTGTTGTTATCATTATTTTACACAGAGCTGTAATTACTTATAGAGACAGTAAGCGTGTGATGATGCATATGGGGAAAAATCTCTCGCTGACGGAATGTTGACGAATAAAAATATAGACTGCAGCTTATTTGCAGATAAAATTAGAGGTATGTTTTAGGCTTTTATTTGTAAATTTGGCACTAAAAATAAGTTACTGGTTTATGTTTATCATTATATAAAAGAGTTTCTCTACTTACTTACTGTTTAAATACTATCCTTTAATTAAATGACTCGCTTAATTCTATCAGAGGAAATTTCTAGAAATACTAGTTGATATATCATTTCTTGTGTATGCTTTTTGTTATTAAACCCAGAAATAAGCCCAGTGAAACAGAGGCAACTACTAACTTATCTCATTTAACTGCTTACTTATAAATCAGTGAAATGTGTTATTAGACAATTTTACCTACACATTGTATATTCAATGTGTTGCTATCATTTGTCGTTTCTGTGTATACTTTTAATTTTGTGTTATTTTAATTTATTCGTTCTTTCATAATGTATGTATCTATTGAATTTTTCTTCAACATTTAGACATTCTAGATTTTTGCATAGTTTTCTCCATAGATATTATTGCTTTATTTTCTTATCTGCCTTCTACAATAATAAGATTAACAATTACTCGATATCTATAGTTTTATTTATTTTCTAGCAATGTTTTCATATTCATTTTGTACTATTATATTTTATCTGGGCTATATTATTATGTAAATAATAATAATATATATATATGTATATTTTATTACGCTTTAGTCGCGTTTGAATAGGTCGCTTTAGTCGCCAACGTTACGAAACAGTCGCTTTTTAAATATATCAACAACGGAGATTCTACTTTTTAGTCGCCAAATACTTCGAAATAGTCGCATTTATACTTAATAGTCACACACATTGTTTATAATATTAATATACATTTTCAACGCATAATTTAAGCAGCATACCTATATCGTAACAATTATGATTTTCATTAAATGACTACTAACAGATTTAAACTATGATTATGCGACTAAAGCGACTAATATATATTTTTCCCGAAATATTTGGCCATTTTTATTCCGAAATATCATATTTACATTATCGTATGCTTCACAACCTTATGTAGGGCTTTTGGTTAATTTAGTAGGGTATAAATGTAACAATTATGATCTTCATTAAAAGACTACTAACAGATTTAAACTATGATTATGCGACTAAAACGACTAATATATATTTTTTAAACTTTCGGCCATTTTTATTCCGAAATATCATATTTACATTATCGTATGCTTCACAACCTTATGTAGGGCGTTTAGTTGAATAATTAGGGTATAAATGTAACAGTTGTGATCTGCATTAAACGACTACTAACCGATTTAAACTAGATTATGCGACTAAAGCGACTATATATATTAGAACTTTTCGGCCATTTTTTTGGCCGAAGTAAATAAAATTTAACTCCAATAATTATATATTTTGAATATGTATACATAACTGAAACTTTACCTGCAAAAATGGTAAAAAAAATTGATATCAGGTACCCTTCTCAAAATAATTAAGTGGTGTTTTTCTCCCAAAAAATGAATACTTAGTACAATAGAACTACTGTGAAAATTATTTTTGTTTCATCAAGTTTGAAATATTTAAAAATATATATTAATATTAAATTTTCTAATTTAATCGTTCTAAAGTATATCAAATGTGAAATTTATAGATAATAAATACATTTTCTGAATATTATTTTAATAAAAAAATATGACTTTGTAAATAAAAAGGAAATAACGTAAATTTTCGAAGGAAATTCATTTCCAGTATAACTTCTTCGGAATAAAAGTTTTCGTTTAAAATTTACCATCATTCGATAGAGAACTTGTTAATCTATAACTTTCATGTGAAGCACAAAATTATATAATATGTCACGTTCTTAGAAAATGACCTCAAAGTTTTGAAGTGACTAAAGAGTATAATTGATATACATATATATATATAGGGTACAAATAAGATATATTATAGTCTTTGAAAAATCCATATATATTATTTCTTTTCATTATTGTAAACAATGTTTTCATATGGTGAGAAATTAAGATAATAATGATCTAATTTTAAGTAATTTGACCGAATACTACTTTGAAACTACACATTTTCGAATAAAGTAAAATAAAAATGCAGAAAATGTTTGGTTATTTAAAGGAATTTATAAATATATATTTATGTCGGTATGTCATATTTATACTTTAAGACACGAATAAATAAAGGTAAACTATGGTTGTGTCCCCTTTTAGTACCTTTGCGGACAAATACCTGGATGACATGTCCCACGATGAGATGAAACAGTACGACCATTTGATCAACGCTCCAGCCAGTGATTGGGACATCTATTACTGGGCTACAGGTATCTAAGAACTATGGATATGAGATGCTTCTTAGATCCTACTATAGAGAAAGTTACCATCTGATTACCTGTGATTTCAATAAATTCTACCATTTGAGCGAGATTAGAGTTAATTATAGCCGGTTATTTAAAAGTTTAAATTTACGATTAATCACACTGAGAGGATGTCGATTTTTATGTCTGTTGTAACTTGAAAAATATGTTACTTTTATATTCGTAAAACTTTCTTCGATTTTCAGATGAATCCCCGAGAATGTTAACTACATGTATTATAATGTAGACATTTATACTAATTTCTAAATTTCCATACTAGTCTGTTGTACTTTTAATAACCTCCCTTACTCGCTGACTTAAGCATTTATTTGTGTTCACTTGTCATATTACGTAATCTTACTATTTTATTTTTGATCTTAGTGCATTCTTATGATACTTTAAATTTGATTTTATTATTGTCTGTAATCTTCTGATAAGAAAACGCAATAATATAGTCTTTGATATTATATATAAATTAAATAGATTCTAATTTGCCTTATAAAATTATAAATTTCTATTAAATCTAAGAAAATTCATTTTTAAGTCTGCCCAAACTAACTTCAAGCTCGATTACCTATATTTCTGACGTATTGAAATTAATGGAACATGTGTCATAGTTAAAATTCATTATTTTTACACCTGTTTTGTATTTATTAATTTTTATTAATACATATACAATTCAGAAGTGAAAAGGATAAGTTTTTATTGGCAAATAATAAACTAAATACCCATTTGAACAAGTTGTATTCGCCTATACATTAAGTTCAGCATTTTGGATATTTGAAACAGCGCAACAGTTAATTCTCTTTGTTAAGTATTATCTTCACCGTTAGTATCTTTCAATGTTTCAGAAGCGGTTGATGTTCCATCTGAATTCGATTCGCCTTTGATGAAGAAACTCCAGGAGCATACAAAGAATCATGATAAACAATTGAGGTCTTGTCTGCCGAACCTCAAATCTAAAACTTGATCTGTGACATGTGATGTTCTTGGTGATTTGTAGTTGATTAATTCTTTGCATTATGTGTACTATTATACTTATATATTTTTCTTACAAATAAAATATATTTATGTAAATTCTTGTTTTTTAAATGGTCAACATTAATCGGATAAATTAATATAATAAAATGGTATAATTTTCGAGGATTTTATTATAAGTTAAATATCGTGAAAGTCGACATATTTTAGGCACCTCTATAAAATTATTAAAATTTTCGCCGTAGTTTAACGTGTAAATAAATATTTTTTTATTGTCAATTATTAATAAAGACTAAAAATACAACAGCTTTAAAGAGTAATACATAAATAAAGAAACTTTTTTGACAATAATATACGTGTTATGTATTTTATATAATTTTACAAAATGACATTTTGTAAGACCGAATTTTACTTAAATAAATTGTAGAATATTTATCGTCAATCCAAAATATATTATTATATCGAAACTATATAGTTGAATATATAGTTAATGTCTATTTTCATGATTTAGGAAATATAAACAAGGCTTCACACATTTTAATTAATTAAGAATTAACGAAATATATTCTTTCTTAACGTTTTAACACCTGTATAGTAAATTTAAAGTGTATGGTGTTCATAAACACTTTTCAAACAAGTTTAGATATAGATATATCAAGTATAATACTATATATTACCAATAAAGCAATTATGTGTACTATTCAAGGAGGCATATAATTAGCCTAAAATATTTTAATGTGTACAAAATTTCTTGGTTTTTGGAAACATTTTTGGAAATTATACCATTGTAATATTATTCTTCGTAAATAATATACACAAACTAAAAATACTTTTATAAGCTTATGATATTTCTTTTCTGTTTTCATATTTTTGCTTTGCATCTATACTTAAGTAATTATCTCCGATAAATTGATATTCTCAGCATGCGTTTATCGAGGGTAACGGGATTTGTTTAAGCCATCAAAATGTTTATACATGTATTTAGTGTATATATTAATATTACGAAATATTATTCAGTTGTCTGTGGTATTTGTACGTGTTCATAAACACATGAGAAGTGACCATTTTTTTAAGTGACCTAAATATATAAAATAAAACCCACCTTGAAACACATGATTTTATAGAAAAATGTTATTAACTTCCACACATCGAAATAAACTTGTTTATTAATGCTAAATTTTATCGCATATAAATGTATAAAATATATGTAATCTTATATTCTGAAAGAATTTATTAGCAGAAAGTTAACATGTCGCCCATATTTGACAATATTATAAAAAGTCTATATAATATTTTATGTAGTAGGATATCTGACTGGACCTGCACAACCTAAGCTAAGGAAATCGGTGATTCCGTTTATAATTGGGGAAAGAAATCTCTACAAAAGGTGTACATCTTATAGACATAAATAAATGACGAAAGCAAAAAACATCTTGAACTATTTTTGTACATAAAAGAATGAATTGAAATCATCACCAACAATTATTTCCTGGAATCGTTTCGGGGGTTCACAGCTCCCGCAGAGATGGCTGATCGTCCTTCAGTCAGTCCTGAATGTGTACCTACTGTCAGAACTTGAATAGGACTAACTATAATCATCTCTTTTTTGGATATAAATGCCCAAGAAAACGTTATTCCATCCATCCATTCTAGGTGTATAAATATATATATGCGTCGTTATTGTAACATACATACATTGACAGTAGTCCAAGCTGACTACACTTCAGTTTTATAAAATATTTCTGTATATATATATATATGTATGGGTACTAAAATACATATCAGCAAATTATACATCTCCAATGAATGTGGCGGGCTTACATATACGTACATAGAAATATAAAAAGAAGGGTGTACACTGGTCTGGATGTCTTATAGATAGTTTGAAGTGATGGAGTCATTTATGGCATTTAACTGATGGCTGCGAACACACGTTTTTAGGAATATAACTATACATAAACCTGGGCAGACTATACGAGCACCCCATTGCATTAGAATGCTGTGTAATTTGTAAATGTTTCATCAAAATATATAAATTGCTGTACCTATTGGCCATTATGTACATTAAATTGTATTAAATAATATTTATGTATAGTTTGACATTGTTGAATAGTTTTTTAACGTTCATTAGTGAATACGGTATTTCAGACAAATATTACCCCGCTAAATGTATTAACATCGTTACATGAAATAGAATATTTCTAGGTTCGCAGTTTGTTTCTATGTATATATACTTATGAATATTTTTAAAATTATAAAAACTTATTATTGTCAGTAAACGTTTAGCTGTCTAAGTTATTTACACTTCAATGTATTTAACTATGAATTACATTAATTAAACCTAGATTGAAAATAATATATATATGGATGACACAAATCGATTACCAGATGCCTGGATGCTTATTTATAGTAAGCCGATTTTTTCGACCCACTTTTCGTTTTAAATCAACGCATACGTTTTTGTTGAAAAAATTGTTAGTTTATCTTGAAGTAGATTTCAATAAATATATATTTAATCCTGTTGCGGTCGCACCTGTTTAGCAAAATTCATGCGACGATATTTCCCTTAATTCAGAGTTATACTTAGATCTTCGTTATATATATGTATGGGTAAAATATTTCCTATAAAGTAAATAATATTCCTTACTAGCGAATGTCGCCACATTTCGTAGCTTTCCTGTCTGCCTTTTGTAGACTGTTATACAAGCTTGGCTCCACTTGATGGCCAACCTGTAATTAAACTAAGCAGACTCAGTTGTACACAAATAGAAGGAGTAACTTCTGTTGGTGCTGGTATTTTTTTGTATGGTGCTTAAAATGTGTTTATTGGTAATACGCAGGTGTTATTTATGGTGCAAATTGAATTATGATTACATTTAAGGGGAGATTACCGAATGAACATAACATGTGTTTAAAAATTAAAACTACGCTTCTTAATTTTGTAGGATATTAAACTCTAAAGATGTATTTATATATGACAATATTTCTCTAAAATTATTTTTAGTATTTTTAAAATTAATATAGAAAAATAAAATCTCAAAATAATTTTCATTTATTTAAATTATAAATTTTTACTTATTTATCTGTCTTTGTCAGATTAGTTTAGTTACTATTATAACTTAAAATATAAATCAGCAAGTTTTTATATATTTTATATAAATTAACGTTTATTGATTTAGTCCAGATACACAGTAGGTAGCATTTATGTGTAGTTAGATTATATTATTGAACGCTGAAATTATAAATAGCAATATAAATTTGTATTTTTAACAGAATTAAATAACCAATTAAAAGATTTTATTCAATCTATATACCCAGTTACTGAATAAAAGTTTCAGATTTAATCGCCTAAAAATAATTTCACTATTTCCTCACTGTTAAAATATGTACAAAAAATTGTGTAAGTTTCAACATAAATAATGGCAACATTAAATAGTATATTAAAAACAGTTAGTTTCTCGAGTATGCTAGCTAATTTATGACAAATATGACGTTTTATTTATTTTAAAATATAATGCTAGCCAATATTTATATTAATTATCCTTCAATTTATGTATATCTTTCCAATAGATCTATTGTCACACCAGTTTACTTTTAACAAATATAAATCGGAATTTAAAAGATTGTTAGAATTAATATAAAAATAACCAGGATCATGAACCTAATTTTAAATACAGATCATCATATATTATGTAGTAAAACGTAACATAATTTTAACAAATCAGGAAAAATACAAGTGGAAAACATTAAAAATAGAATCTAGCAACATCAAAACAGACATTACGAAAGAAATTGCTCGAGATAAAATCAATATGAATTACGTTGACAAAATGTGTAAAACGTCTAGAATACAAAACTATATGCAACGTAACATATTAGTAAAGGAAAATAGATTATAGAAAAGTTGGAATTTTTCGAACATAATGAAAAGTACTTTACTTAAATTACATATAAGTGGATAAAAACTTATAAAGGTTTACACTGTTTGATTTGATAAATAAATACAGGTTCCATTTTCATGGTTTTTAGTGAAACTACATTTAATGATGAAGGAAACCTTTTTTAAATCTGGAGAATAACCAGTGTTAAGAGCATGCTTCAAATGGCCCTATTTTCAAATTTTAGATTCAAACATTAAATTTGTGTTATTTTATTCCCCAGATAGATTTCTCCCAGTTTTACAAATATTGAAAGAATTGCATTTAAGACACCATATATTTTATAAACACTATCGTTATGATTTGAAGAAAAAAGGGAGAAATTTAGGTTTTAGAGTTTTAGTACAATTGAATGCAAGTTACGAATTAGAGGGCAGAAGAAAATGTTTACTAGAACCGTTTCCATTATTTTTAAATGTAGACTTTACCAGATCTAGAATAATTGATTCTTTTTTCTTTTCTAAACAAAGCAAATACTTTAAATCAGCTTAATAACGATTTCTATTCTCTTAATTATAAATTAATCAAACAACATACCAATTATGTAAGAAACAAAAATATTTTTCCCGTTTTTGGATTTTTTCTTTTCTATAGTATTTTCTTTGTTATATCTTGTATGATAGTTTTGTAAACTACAAGTTTTACACATTTTGTCAATGTAATTGGCATTGATTTTATTATGAACAATTTTTCTCTCATAGTTGTCCACCAATTTTTTTTTGTAATGTCTGATTTGTAATGTTTTCTACTATATAGTTGTCTTAACTTATGATTGACTGCGATTGTAATATTTGGTTATAAATAAGATAAACTGTCTTTTTTAATGAGTTAACGACTATGCTAACTAGTTAATAGATGAAAGCTTGGTTAATTTTCTTTTAATTCCAATAATGTTTTGATTTATTTTGCTTTCCATAAGTGATATATTTTTATTTATTCATTCGTTCGTTCGTTCGTTCATTCAGTTTTTCATTTATTAATAGACCAAATTTTAACATAGCTAAAAATCGAATGTCGACTTAATAGGTATTCCACATTCACATTCTTATATAATCTACCATAATATATATGCACATTCGTACGAACGACAAAATGATAACAAATTTTGTTTTGAACGCTTTCGAGAACAAAACTATGACGAAGGAATATCATGGAAAAGAATCACTTTAAATATTGAAGTGCATCTTAAAATGTCTGTTACGCATCAATATTATGTAATAAAATGTCATGATCACACGTCTAATATAATATTGAAGCAAAGTTTGTTATGTAATTTATATAGTATAATGTTATGAATAGGTACATTTTTCAGAAAATCCAGAGATAATTAAAAATTCTATTATGAAATACTAAAGCCTTACTATAAGTATATATAAATACATTAAAACTAATTTGTGATAAAGGTAATTTTTAAACTCATAACAGATTGACAGTTTAATCGTTTTCATCAGAATGAATAAAACTTAGAATTATATATATATTAATATTTAATTAAAACTAATCTATAGATACATAGAGACTATTTTAGGCACCTTTGAAATAGACTTTATAAACACTAAGAACAAGTCTGTTTGCAAATATTCTAGCGATATAATTTATCCATTTAATAATTAATCAATCAATAGTCATACTTATCTCGATTTATTTATACATTTGTTAAATGTATTGCAACTTTGATGATACCATGACTTTGCACCACCATTCTTCATGTCTGCATTTTAAAGTGCTTGACCATCACCCAAAGAAAACTTTCCACGCTTCCTTATATAGGCAAAGTAGCTTTTCGGTTTAATAGCAGATAAAATAATTTATTAAGGTATGCACAGTACACCGGGCTCTTAAAAGTGTATAACTTGCTTCTGCATCACAACATGACTACATCTTCCCAAGATGTAAGAACAAGTTATAAGGCAGCCCATATTTTTTCTACAATATGTATATTACTTTTTTTTCTTCATTTTACGCAGAGTTCGGAAGCTGACATTTCACCGAAATTACGGCTATCCTCTTCGCCCTCCATAGTAGGTAGGTAACACGACACGGGAAGTACAGCAGAAGCCAGAACCTAGCAAACTACCACATAGCAAGACGTTTGCAAGAGAGAGAAATGGAGTTACCACATATAGCACAACACTACAAAGCGCATGGAAGACTAACGACCCAGAAAAATTACTTTAAGGTTTTGTAAACAGCAGTCATTCCGCTATACGGACGCACATAATAAATCGATTATTTGCGATCAAGCATGTTGTAGCCGTCCATGACGAACGGATGGACCATCTTCTTTTACTTCATGCATTGAGAGGAAAGGAAAGAAGAGGAATAGTGGTACCTAGAAGGGCGGGGAGGGGGGGGGGGGGAAATAAGAGACTTTTTGAAATTATTTAGCTGCTGGGATGGTGTGCTAAATGTGCGTCACTATCTCTTCAGTTTTCAGAGTCTATCGGTACATCAATTTCCCCGTTTTCTAACTTCTCTGAAAATTCTCCCTCGGCCATTCTCTTCGGTCCATCCAACAGCACTTTATTTGATACTGCAGTCCACACGAGAAGCGTTTACCTTTTAATTATTCCCCTCTGCTTTCCTTGGACTGCTGCCTGTATAGTACAGCACACTGCAGCCATAGTACCCCATTTTTTACATAACTAAGCCATCTGCTGTTCTGTTCTGTGCCGAAGAGATCTCCTCCTTCGCTGACTTGCAGTGTAAACGCGCACATTTCTGATAGGCTGTGAGGATCTTCATGCAAACTTCTGCTTCCCAGCACTAGGCACTAGTATTCAGGGGATTTCAGCATCATTTTGGATTCCTTTCAAACCCGCGAGACGGTTGGTAAGCGAACCGTTCGATTTATTTTACTCTTCTCTCTTTTTTTTCTTCTTTTGCCTCGATCTATTCCTTCTCACCTTTCTCGAATACACACAAATCTTTTATGTTTATACATACTTTTTCTTATTATCATCCCCAATCCTCTGTCGTCACCACCTTTTGAGTTGTGTTTACATTTCGATTTTAGCGCTATCCCTGGAAGCGAGAGAGAGTTGTTTACACAACGACGAATCCTATCACCCGTGCCGTGTCGAGTTGAGGTTGAGGACTTGGGGCTTGCTTGTGTGCTGATCCTCTCTCCACCAGTAACAACAGGATTGACCACCCCTTTGCTAAATCCTGTAATGAGGTGCTGATGCACTTCAATGTTGAGGAAGACGGCGGTCTTTCTGACGACCAGGTCAAACGGCAGGTGGAAAAACATGGCTACAATGGTACGTATATTATCCAAATCAATGTTCACGCCTTATTTATATCTATACTCTTTCTTAAAATCTTATTTATACCAAGAGGCGTAATCCTTCTCATTTTTCTACAACATTATGCTTGTAATATTACAGTGTGAGCAAAACATAATGTTTATATTAATTTTTGTACATTTTTTATTTCAGAAATGCCCGCCGAAGAAAGTAAGTAACATGAAGCATGTTGATTTTATTATTATTGTAAAACAATAAATAGGAGGTTGGGTTTAAAATATTTGTGTACATTATTCTACAAAATGTGTTCTGTTAAACTTTATATTAAAATGAATGGCAACACTATGGGAAGGCAATATTTTCGTAGTAACTAAAAGCTCTCTGTACTCGTTTACAAATACCTAGTGCTAAATTCATTACATTTTAATTGACCGCTACAATATGAAAGATATAAAAGCAAGTAATTTAATGAACATTTTATTAATTTAAGCTTACTATATATAGGATATAACCGCATTTATACAAAATACAAATAACATTGGTATATATATTTATAATTATAACATTGAACAAAAATTGATAATTAATAAATTTTGTTTCTATATACTAGCATAATTAATAACGTTTATTAATTGTATTAGAAACTATTATTAAAAGTACAGATTGATAAACATATTGTATTATTCGTGAATCTATAGAAAACTTAAAATATTCACATGTTAAATTCAATGACAGGACAAATTTAACTGAATAAAATAAGTTTAAATATATAGTTTTATATGATCAAGCGATCTTTATTAATACAGTTGAACATTAAAATTATCATGTTGGTATATATATGTAGGTATATCTTAAATTGTAATATATTTTTAGTGAGACATCATAATATGACATAAGTAATTATCTAAGATATTTTCATAGAGAAATTATATTAAAATACTCATGAAATACTAAAATTATGGACTTATATGTAGATTCTCGTTAATCATCTTTACGAAATAATGAATAATAACAATTCTGTCTAAGAATAAACAATGTACAAATATATATTGATATACTACTATTATAACAAATATTTCCTTCTTATAAAATTGGCACAATATTTATAAATATCCATGAAATCTATGCTAAATATCATAATATTGTAACTATATAATATATGTAAGTTTTGAAAAGTTAAAGAAAAACGGTATATTCTTATATAAATAAAACTTCTTAAATCAAAATTCTAATTTTTCATTTGAGAATAGTTGTGTTTAAATTATATTTTAAAAATGATTTGCACTACAATAGAAACTATATTTTACGTTCAAGTTCATAAAATCTAATTGTTTGTAAACCGTATATGTATATTGGAATAGTAGACATATTATATATCTCAATCAATTCAGATTTACGGATGTAAACGTTGGTTTACAACAATTATACAATTTAGAATTTAAAACAATAAACGTCAATTGGTAGTCTTGAAGAAATTTGTAAATAAGTCTGCGTCGGCTTGAGGCAGCCTTTTGTCTTATATGATGCATTAAAATGTAGAACAATTGGCAGTAGATAATGAATAGATAATAAATATATAGGCGGTGTAAATCAGCTGTTTATTTCACGGTACACTGATACCATCGAATTCGACGAGAAATTTAAGAACTATCATTGTGACAGTATTGATTCGTAAAATCGAATTTTGTAAAAGTAATTTTTATGGTTTACTCATGGAGTAAGAGTAATGTTATTATTACTCTATGGGCATATCTGTAATATAAATTATAATTAAACAAGTATTGCTTAAACCTCATATCCATTTTTATAGATTACGCTGTAGTGTTTATTCAATGCTATGTATTATTTAGATATATTAACGCACAATGTTTATTGACACCTTTTTTACACTTAAATCTATAAATATTTGTTCACTTAACTAACTCGTGTCTCTGAGATACACTTATACACAAATGCACTTCATATTTAGTACATTTATGATTAGTCAATTGATAAAATATAAAAATCGGTCCTATAGAAATTGAATTTTATTTTTTAACTATTTAAATAAATTGATTAAATTTAGATAAAATTAAAACGCACGAAAAGTTTTATTTGAAGATATCAAAATATGGATTATATTTTATGTTTAAATACTCAATTTTTATATAGGATAAAATTCTGACTCAATATGACAACATCTTATAATCGTATACCTATTAGAACAATGTCATTAACAGATCAATTTTGAAACTATTTACGTATGAAATGTTTGTTTATCTACGACATTTTATTTCCATACAATATTTCCTTTTTCAGCAAAGAGTGTATGGCAGCTTGTCTTAGAACAATTTGACGACCTCCTCGTAAAAATTTTATTACTCGCCGCTATCATTTCTTTTGTAAGTATAGACCCACCTATTTATTTGTAACTGACATGCAGTACCTACCTAAGTATATTTTGTAAAGCATACGATTTTTGAAGTAATATATCCTTACTAATTTTAAGATATAAATTTAACGGATAGTCACATTAAAAAATATGATCTACTGAAATAATTGCATCAATGATTTGTTTTCCAATTTGCAGAATATACTATTATATATCTATTTTAATAATTTCTATTTGTATTTATCAGATTATTATCGTATTTATAAGCAAACTACTGTGTTTATTGTGCACAACATATTTTTATTGAAATTGCTTTTCTGCTTGATTGTTCAGCTTTGTAAAATAAAAGACTATTTGAATGATATACTACAAATACATATATTAAACATATTTTTATAATTTAAGCTATATAATATTTTTTAGCAAACATAAATGGTAATTTTGTATGTTTATTTTCACCATTTATTTATTTATGTATATGTAAGCAAATCATTTCACAAGCTTTTTGTTCTTAAATGTTAAATGTAATTTTAACTTACGTTGATTGTATAGATACATACTTACTCCACCGTTAATTAAAATTTATTTAATAAATTTAAATACACGTTAGTTACATTTATCAGTTTTGGACATAAACATGATTACTCTCGAAGAAAGCTGTGCAATTTATACTGTAACACATAGAATAGTTTTAGAATACACAAAGCGCTGTTTTTATAGCAATTAAATCTGTTTTTTCTCACAGAAAGCTGTTGAAATCGAAATTTCTTATTGCACCGGAAAAAATGTAGAAATTTAAAAAGAAATATCGGCCTAGTAGGCCCTTGTAGATGCAAGTATACATGGATATTCACCTGGCCTATTAACTTGAAAACAGCTGAAGCAAATGGATAACTACAATTATACATAGTGCGCAATACAAGTAAAAGGTCTAAAATAACAAGAGATACAATTTAACGACATACATGTATAAGTCATTTAGGGACATATAGCTTATTAAATATTGTAGAAAAGCCGATTTTATTTATTATATACATAGGTAGTAAGTACAGTACAGATATCAATACTACGTAAATTGCATGCACAAATGGCCCTATGATCCCCTTTTCCGATATACCGAATTAGAACGAGATGCTTTGCGCTTTTATTTCGGAATATGATATAGGTATGTATACTCGACCATGCATGATTGTACACTTTCTGCTACATATACCTCCCAGAAATTCTCTATGTGATGTACATGTTCCCATTTGCGCTCATTCATATACGCCTGTTCATTCTCTTGTTCTATTTCTATCTCCTCTTTTTCCCCTCTCATATCGCCTCTGACCCCCCGGTGCCATCCGATGTCCATCTTGCCGCCGCAAATCATCCCGCACTCTTCCCTCTCCCGATCGCTGAACTGCGTGCTGCGGGTTTCTGTAATTCTCTACACAGATTTTAGCACTATTTGAAGAGGAAGAATCGATAACAGCCTTCGTGGAACCTTTAGTTATTCTCCTGATCTTGGTAGCCAATGCAGTTGTCGGCGTATGGCAGGTAACTAACACTCTGATTTATTCCGCGAGGATATTTTGTTCCCCTTTTTTTCATCGCATCCTTCTCGTCTTTCCGGAATCTATATTTGGCTGTAGTACCGTATAGTTGGTATGCAATATTATTTTCAGCTGGCAGTTCTAGGTACTCTCAACGCTATACTGCGAATAAATGTGTCTAATATACAATCGCACACGCACAGGTACCTCCCATTCTTGCTGCAAGTTCATCCCATTCAATTGAATATACTCTAAGAGGTGCGCGTACACATGTATAGGCTAAGGTCTCTTAACTTGTATTTTAGTAAAATATACAGAAGACCTTGTGCATGTGTAGGTATTAGACCGGAAGAGAAGAAGAGTCCCTTGAGGTATTACATCCAGCAAGCGATGTCCCAGTGAAGGACAATTTTCTAATTGACCTCCGATGCGGCGCGATATCTCCCCGATTTACGTAGCCATTCACCTACATTTATGTGCTACGCAATGCCCATACTACGGAAATCTGTAAATGTCAATAACATTTGTATCTGGGAAATATAAATTTCGTAATAGTGTAGTTTATTCGCGGATCTAAATCTGTACAATTTCTAAATATATTTTAACTAGCTGGACGTTCAGTTATGTTTTGTATCAAAGTTATTCAAAAGTTATTTAATTAAAATGTATAATTTCATTAATGTAAAATTTCACTTTTAATGTATTCTGAAATTAATTTCCAGTACGATTTTGGTCAAAGTCTGGGTTAATAAAACTTTACAATATTTAAGACAACTTTTAGGGAACTTTAGAGAACTCTCCCAAAATTGTAATGTATAATTTTTGTAATTAATTAAAAATTGCTAAAATATGTTATATACAAACGAAATATTGCAATATAAAATGTACAGTATTATTGATATTATTACCTATTTAATAAAACCGATAATACCTTGTAAAGCGAATAATAAATTTTAACGTATTATATCCACTGTTATAAAAATGTCTCTTAATAAAGAGCTATATTTACTGCAGCACGTCCACCTAATCTAGTTGTATAATGTAACAATCAGACTGAGAAGTACACAGTAAAGATCGCCCCTTACATTTAGGTAACTTTTTAATGATTGTTAATTTTTACTCAGTGATCAAAATAAATACTTAACTAGTATTAATGTTAATTAATCGGTATCATCCTCTTCTCACCTTAGGAAAGGAATGCCGAATCGGCCATTGAGGCCCTGAAAGAATATGAACCAGAAATCGCCAAAGTTATCCGCAAAAATCAGAAAGGTGTCCAGAGGATCAAGGCGAGAGAGCTTGTTCCTGGAGATGTTG
Organism: Invenusta paracnida; assembly: GCA_036023295.1. Lineage (NCBI taxonomy): Eukaryota > Metazoa > Platyhelminthes > Proseriata > Coelogynoporidae > Invenusta > Invenusta paracnida. The sequence goes on along the minus strand of JAYRBW010002564.1, from coordinate 19,336 downwards.
TTGACGTCTCAGGTAACATTAATAACTTTCGAGTTAAAATATTGAAATTGTTCTTTAGCATTATGTTATAATCTGTCAGTAAAATATTTTACGATCTTACATACGATTGGTCTCTTTAGGAGGATTTACATAAATATTTGTCTTAGTTGGAATGGAAGGAGTATAGAACTATAAGCAATTATAGAGGCGACATGTATACGATGACGTATTCGATTTTCATACATAAGAATAGAAATATCGAAATCGAAGTTATAGCTTATAAAAAAAGTAAAATACTATTCATTGGTCGCTTAAATCAGACAATTTTCAAAATTTTATATGGTAAATGTGTTGCGAAAGCTAAGGAAGTTCATTTTTAAAATTAGTAAGTGGTAAAGTCCGGTTAATTCGAAATACTTGATCATCGCTGCTTCCTTAGAGTTATAACATATTTCATTTTTGAATTGTGGAATAATTTATTATTTCCTCAAACGTGTTTTTTCTAATATTCTGTTGGTATAATACTAATGTATACTATTTTAATGCATACAGTTATTTTACAAAAATGTAATTAGATATTACACTTTAAATTTACAAAAAGAAATTTTAAGTTTATTTTCGACAGGCTATAACGAAATATTAAAAATATAAAATTTTAATTAATATTTTAGAGCGGCATATTAATATTGTGCTAAAATACCCTGCATTAACGCAGAAAATTGAAAGATATAAAAAGTGATTTTAATTCTTATTAACTTACTTGAGTTTTAAGACTTATTAATACATCAATCGAATCATGTAAGATTTGAAACCTTTGCATAAAATATAATTTATATATTGAAAAAAAATATACATAAATTTCGGAAAAATAGTTTATATTTTGATGACTTTAATTAATTTTTATAATAGCAATAAGTATATTATTTCAATAATAGGACACACAATAAAATTGAATGATTACATAAATCCTTTTTAATAAATAAACAAAAATAATTTTTGAACAGATATTATTAATTTGAATCTTTATGTAAATCGAGCGGCATTGCTGTAAATAAAAACAAATTTCGTATATATTTAAACATATTATATACTCGTACATTCACATGCCCATTCTAATTCACTTAGCATACTTAAAGGAATTTTTTGGACACGTTGTATGTGTAATAAGAAAAGTATCATTCAAAGGATACGAGGGGGCAGACGTCCAAGAAGAAGGTCATGTACAACAACATGGATAACCTGAAGAAGCTAACCAACATGTTCTTGTCAGACTTCAAGTAGGTATGCTGCGACAAAAGAAGATGGCGTGGAATTGTACACACTGCAACATTAGCGGCGAGCATCATCCGACGATGCCGATGATATAGATACCTAGATTGATAAACAGACAGACAGACAGACAGACAGACATATGGATAGACAAACAGACCTAAAGGAAACAAAATTTGTTACGTTTACTTATATTAAATAGCGTCAACTTGAAATACATATCAATGGGTTTACTAAAATATGTGTTACGTTTGCTTATATTAAATAGCGTCAACTTGAAATACATAACAATGGATTGCTCAATATCCCCCGAATCAGGAGAAATTATATAATCCCGATATATTTACTTGCGACAATTTCATTGGTTAATCTTATGAGGTATGGTGTAGCTTTGTAGAGGTATTAACTATAATATTTACTTTAGAATATTAAATTTACTATTTAAATGTTTGACTCTTGTTCAGTTAAATTTCACAAGATGTTCAAATTTGAAGCTAAATATATATTTTTTGTTTTTATCCAAATATTTTACGTTTTACAATTCATGAAGTCTACATGTGTGTCATAAAAACGAGATATTCAATTTGACAACTCGTAAAATACGCATATTTTTGTGACGTTAAGTTTAGATTATTTAAAATAAAATAAATAAAACAAAGAAACCTGTTAGGCATAGACCATACTATATGAATTAATAAAATTATAGACTATTTTTTAATAAGTTGCGCTAGTGATGATAATGAAATGTGATGTATTATAAGAAAGAAATTTTTTAATTAGTAGATAAATTTAAAAATTCATTTATAATTATTAAACAGCTTTATTATGATAAATTCATTTTCCTTATATGTGTACAAATATGCTTTACAGAATTGAATCTCCTATTGCTACTGAGAATTGTGTATCCTGTGATTTTGAAGTGAACAGATTGTTACAAAATCAATATCTTCTGTTTTATAAGACAGAAATAAAAGTCGATGTTGAATTTTGAATAACGTTTCAGTTTTAGTTTGGTGTTCAAGTAAATCAATTATTCTTTAAGTTAATAAATTAAAGACTTAGGTTAATTAAAGGGGTATCAGCTTTTTATTGTGATGTCATTAAAATAAATAAAAGGTAGAAAAAGTATAACAAATAAAATAAGGCTTAATAGAATAATCGAGTATATAGAAAAATAATAATCATTTATGTTACTTCCCACATTTCAATACACGTTGTACATCTTTTAAAGACTACCCAAAATGGTTAAAATTTGACTTCACATATACGCATAGAGGTATATCCACCAAATTATATGAACCATTCTGAAAATTATATAATTATTTGTTTTTCCTATCAAAAGTAAGCGTTATTCAAATCAAATGCGGTATTACTGCGGTCAGATACGATTTATAGCAATTAAATGTGAATTTAATTGCTATTTAAGACATTTAATTTATTATTAACTATTATTAAAAGTTAGTTTGTGTGTTGTAATCATATTTTATATATTAATGTGCATTAATTCCATATTTAATCACATTAAATTTTTATAGAGAAATTAAATTTTTTTATTAAGAAACGTTTAGTGATTATTTTTTAACAGTATGTATTGACATATTCAATGTTTTACACACAGGGGTTGTTAATTTACAAAATAGTATTTTTGACAGTTGAGTAAGTGAAGAATCTGATATATAACTTCTATTAACCAGATTGAAAAAGTTTTATTATGTTACTCTTTTAGGAGAATAAGCCTTCTTAAGTTTTTAATTATTTGTCCGAATATAAGTTGGTTCATATTCATAATTTTTGAAAAGAAAAATTACTTAAATATAATGAATACCTAATATACATAATATGTATATTTTAACAATAATAAATATCGACTGAAATAGTTATATCTGAAAGTGTTTAATTGGAAACGAACAATCTAAAATCTAAAAATACATCGTTAAATCCAAGATTATTATAACTCTATAGCACATTGAATCAATTCATTGATACATATAAAAATTAGAGCATCTTTAGATATTTAACACATTTGTAAAACTTTTAATAATTTGCTAGTTCCATGACGTACAAATTCGTTAATTAAACTTCGTTTATTTGGATTTTATACATATATATATATTATATTATTATAATATTAAGTACAGTTTATCTCCATCCACTCATTATGAATGGATGTTAATGTAGCCAAACAGATAAACGGAAGGTGTATTAACCTATTTAGATGCATGTATATGGGCTATAAACGAGCTTCATATAGCATAGTAATACCTTCTACAAAAGAACATTATGAAGTTAGGGGCATATTTAATGTTATTGTTTAGTAAAATAATTTAAGCAGCAACTGTATAAAACAATGGTGAAGTAAAAGAAATAATATTGGAAAGAACCATAGTGATTTGTGATAAAGTATATTACAGATATATCCGAATATTTTTTCATAATATGTAATTTATTTTGATGTATTTTTATATTGTGGAATTAATAGGCTAATCATTTTTTAGATGACTTTTGAGGTAAATTTGTCATTAATTAGAAAAGTCTAAAAATTGGTAATCTAAATTATCTGACGTTTTTAAATTTAACAATTCATAAGTTAAATAAAGACTGACAAGAAAAAGTATTAGATTATTAAAGACAGGGTATAATCATAAAAGCTGAAACATTTATATTTATGTACATTAAATTTTGCAACTGGAAAAAGTAATTTAATGATTATAGTTTCTTTGAATGGGATTCTATTTTCATGTCACATCTTTTACTCTCTTTGACGACCCAAATAGTCGGCGACAAGGTCCCCGCTGATGTCCTTATTCTCAAGATCTTCAGCACAACCCTCCGCGTGGATCAGTCCATCTTGACCGGTGAGTCTGTCTCAGTCATCAAGTTCACGGAGGCTGTACCCGACCCACGGGCCGTGAACCAGGACAAGAAGAACATGCTCTTCAGCGGTACCAACATTGCCTCGGGCAAGTGCCGGGGAATTGTGACTGGCACAGGATTGACCACTGAGATCGGCAAAATCAGGAACCAGATGATGGAAACGGAACAGGAGAGGACCCCTCTGCAACAGAAACTAGACGAATTCGGACAACAGCTTTCCAAGGTTCGTCAAAAAATATACAATCAGAAATGTTGAATATCAATCACTGCATATTTTTTAATAAAAACAAGTCTTCAATTCGGTGAACTATTTTGCAAACACTTTTCAAATATTTTACCAAATTTATTGCACAATTAAGTTTGAGCATATTAAGATATAAGTATGTTAAAACTACGGGATATTATAAGCCTCAGTGTAATAATCAGTTTGTAGTAGAGAAATATAAAATTTCCCAGGAAGGTAGAAGAACGGATTAGTCAAAGTCTTATTACTCTCATAAATGCAGCTATGGCTAAACTGGAACGATTTCCAATCAAGCTTCGTTGGAAACTTGTAAGTTGAATTACATGTTGAATATGAAGTTATAAATCAGTCTGCTATTATTCTGGCTAATGCTACAAACAAGTAATGCAAGCGATCTGAGCCGTTAAAGTGAATTAATAAGGGCAATTTATAATGGTTCAGTAAATAATTTAATCGTTCTGGGTCGTCGTTTTTAGTGTAAACGTCGGTACCTTCATCGGTACAGACTGGGAATCGAACAACATGCAGTCCGAAGTTTGAGGATTTTAATCGCCACTTTGCATTATATTAAGCCAGTACAGAGCAATATGACTTGAGAAGCATGTATAAAAATGAAGTGAGGCTTAGAACATCTATGACACACTAAAAACGATAATTTTTGGTGACCACTTAATATGCACGCTTATATGTGTATACATATAATTACGTAATAACATGTAATTTACTTCATTTTTAATCATTTGTCGACTTTTGCAAATGTGCCCATTGCGTATAGAGTAAAATGATCTAATTTGATATCAATATTTTTAGACGAAAACTATTTGTCAAATATATATCTACATTTCATTACAACTTTTATTTAATCTTCTTGAATCAGTATACATAATCGACGAACTTGTCCAGTGAATACTACTCATCTATAATGCAATATTACAAGTGAGGTGATCAAAAATCTAAATTTTTTCCCTATAAAACAGTTATCATTATGAAAATGCCCAGAAAAATGCATTGTATATTTACTTATTAGACTTTTCTCCCTTTTTTGCGCAGGAATTTGAAACATCATATTTTAGTCCTTTCATTAAAATAATTTCAATATTATATCTACATAGCAGCACACACGCATGAGATGTAGTTTACTATATTTCCAGAAGAAGATTATTAGTGGGCCAACAGTACAAGTGAATGTCCTAGTCGGTATTCAGTCACTATTCTCCCTGTAGCCCGTAATTGAGCGTGTCAAACGGGGATAAAGACGAATGATTGAAGGGTAGAACAGGACAAGGCCGTACAACAACAGAAGTTCTTTCTTCAAAGCCTCTTTTTCTTTCTGCGCAAGACGACACGGTCCGGGACAGAAGTAGTTTCACTGCTGCCCATTTCCTACCGCCTGTCCCGCCTCAAACCGTCCATCAAATTCAACAGTTCATACATTACTTCGACATCGCTGCTTGCATCTCCTGCTTGTGCACTGTCTCTTTTCCCCCCGACTCTCGACATTTCCCAGATTTCTGATGACGACATGTAGACAGAAAGAAATCTACTTTTTAGTGATTCCCGCCCAGTTTTCGGCGAGATTGAATTTCTATTTCTAAATCTTCACTAAAATCATATATTATATACATATGTGAACATACGTAGGTACCTTGATATTCCTGTATGCATGTAGCGGAATGTAATATAATGAATTAGGCAGGAAAAATGGATGTTTGGTTTTCTTGCCTATAACAGCCGTTTTTAGAATATTATTTAATCATTGGAACTGTAGGTATGTTCTGCTAGCTTCTGTGGATATCTGGTATAAGAAGTATGCCTACTATTGCATTACTGCTGTTTTTTCACTCTCGTCGTTTACTGTATAAACTCACCTTGACATGTTAAAATTTACTTTAGGCATGGCATCTTCTCCACTTCTGGTCTAAGTATGTCTTCCTGCACACTTGGTCATCTGCGCTGACTGTGCTGAAATATGGCCGACTGCATCATCTCGATATAGAAACTTAAAGCTCCTTCCCAGTCTGATTAAGGCGACCTCCGTTAATAAACACGAATCGGGAATTGAAGTAAAAGGGAACAGGGAGCGGTAAAAAGTAGAAGGGCTCCTTAGTGTGTGTAGATGCTGTTTTCCAGAATCCATCCTCTTACAATTGGAAGGAGTACTATAAATGTACTGATGAGATTTCTGCTACTGTATGTACACAACACGGGTCGGTCGCATGCTTATGTCCATGCGAGATCTTCGACAAATGCCGTCAAATTCTAGTATTAGATATCTCGCTAACTATCTTATACCTTAATCTGAAGTACATCGCAAACCATATATTATATATTAACACAGTGTACAGTATAAAACTCTTCGCTATTTAGAGTGAACAGTCATAAGGTAAGGAGCTTAGATGAAGATTCCAAAACATAGCAGGCAGTAGCTCCACACTCTTTGGACGACGGTTCATCCTCATTGTAGCATTGCAACGATCGGACGAAGCAATACATATTATCTAGTTCTTATACTGTTATGTCCCCAGATTACCTCTGCATCCCTACTTTCTCCTCTTAGTTCGCCTGATAAAACTATACATCCGATTCCAATACTTTTTTAGTTTCTGATTCCCAAAATCTCCTTGGTTCATCTTTATTTCGCCACTTTATGTCTATCTTCTGGTCCGATCCCCTTCGTGAATCTGCCATGTGATTGTGTCTGCGTCATCCGGGCGATTGGAGTAGGCACTGTGTGCAGACGATCTACTACCCCATCTATAAGGCAATCAGAAATTGATGCCATTATGGGGAAGATATGCCGTGTACATCACCCTTGATATAGGCATATTATACGTAGTACCTTTATATGATGTATGTACATACGTATATGGTATGCATCTACAGGAATCCTGTATATATTTGTCAATTTTCTATGATCATAAGTGTGAACATGCACATTTTCCACTATAAAATACAAAGAAATGATGCATTAATTAATACATTTTATTTTGTATTAGATGACAAATTTGATTTTTCTAAAATATGGTCGTAATATACTTATTGGGCAGATATATATATTTATAGTAAAGAAAGGATTTGGCTCCGTATCTATATATATAATTTAAGAAAAATAGAAGTGAATAATTGTCTCAGATCCTTTATTTAATTGTAAAATCACTGGACGTTTCGGTGCAACATACCTTTGTCAGTGATTTTCTATATAAAACATTAATAACTAGGTGTTTCGTTAAAAATATTTCAATTATTATTAGAAAAAGTGTGTTTTATAATCACGACTTAAAAAGCCATACTATATAATTTTCTTTTTAATTCTATCAAACTTTAGAATTTTTTTATACTCGTAATAATTCTTTTTATTTGCTTCGTAAAATTTTAATTTAACGAAAGAAGATAATCTTTTGAATTTATTTATTTTATATAAATATATTTATTATTAAATAGAAATAAAATAGATGTATTATTTATTTTTGGATTGCTTTATTATAGTATAAGAAACGCCATATTGAGATAGAAAATGAAATATTTCACTGCATACAATAATTCAGTTTCTTTTAACTTTTATTGTGGATTTAGATTTAGAATGTTAAATGGAAATCACATTACGGCAATTTTATCCTAAAGAAGTCTTTTAATGTGATGCACAAAAGGCTCAGTAACTACCTTACTGTCTTCCAAATGTACTCTATTTTTTATGAAAATTAACTGCTTATATAATTTTCAATTCTAAAATGTTGGTACCATGTAAAGCTTAACCAACAATGTCCAGTCACACACTGAGCCAGCTGTACTAACTCTCTAATACCAACCCTTCTGTAGGTGATCTCCATCATTTGCGTGGCTGTATGGGCCATCAACATCGGTCACTTCAACGACCCCGCCCACGGTGGCTCCTGGATGCGCGGCGCCATCTACTACTTCAAGATCGCCGTCGCTCTCGCTGTTGCAGCCATCCCGGAGGGCCTCCCAGCTGTCATCACCACCTGTCTGGCTCTGGGGACACGGCGAATGGCCAAGAAGAACGCCATTGTCCGCTCTCTGCCCAGTGTGGAGACCTTGGGCTGCACGAGTGTTATCTGCTCCGATAAGACCGGAACCCTCACCACCAATCAGATGTCCGTATGCAGGATGTTCATCTTCTCGAAGGCCGAAGAAAAGGAGATCGAAACTCACCAGTTTGAAATTACCGGCTCGAAATATGCCCCAGAGGGTGAAGTGTAAGTTTTAGTTAATTATATTTGTTTACATATTCCAGTGTGTGTCTGTAGGAAGTTTTATCCTACGTATATCATGGCACATCATTTTAACTGGGGGGAACAAATATGTTTAACCATAATTTGTTAGCTTTAACTATACTAAAGGTTTACCTACACCGAATACAGGCAGTTGAACAGTATCAAACCTTATGTGGCAAATCACATCGAAAGCTGCGCAGCGCGGTACCGCGTCAATAATCATAAGTTTATTGAACTTTTTTTATGTCGCGTCATACGAGCGTTTATTATAGACAAACCTTTTTGTGAATATGGGATTCGAACTTAGGTCACTCACCTTAGTATAGTCTAAAGTTTTATCGTTGCACCAAAGCGTTTATTCATAAAAATGTGAAGTATTGGTTTTACAATATTTTTAAAATTATCATATTTTCTACACTCCTGAAACTTATTTTGTAAGTCTTGGGTATAATTATAAAAATTATAACTTTTTTACAAATTTGTATACATATGTATATATTTTTCTCACTGATTATCACTGATTATGTATTGTTAATATAAAAAGCTTAGTCAAACTTGTAATCTTAAAAATACACTTGATATTGTTAATAGGATGCAAAAACAATATCGTTCCAGGATTTTTTAAATTTTAAATTTTGTATACAGCATTTGCATAACATTTATATTTGGTATGGGATCTTTTTAGAAAAGGAGAAACTTTATGTTGAGTATTGTACACTCCTAATACAATTCTTTAGCTGGACTTTAAAATACTACTCACAAGTGTCTTATTTAATTTAGATCATATTTAGTTGTACCTACTTGATTATTCTATATGGTTTATATAATCGGAAGTAATCACTGTACACAAAACTAAATAATATGGAATTGCTGACAAAAATGTATATGTAACATTTTTTCCTACACATATCCTCTCTCTTTAATGTTGTTAATTTATTAAGTTTATGAATTTGTACACATACATATTTTTTAAATTGATATTATTTGTAGCAAACAACACAAACATTAACATTAACTATAATTATTCATAATATTATATATTCAATATTTATAGCTATAATTACTCATAATACTGAAGACTATGATTCAACCAGGCAGGATATTCATACTTGAATGAATCATACATTTAAAGTGCATGGAAATGATTTCTCTCAGTTCACCTCTTCTTCTTCTCCTTGGGCACACCAAACAGGTTCCTCAACGGCCAGCGAGTCAAGACCTCTGATTACGAAGGTCTGGTTGAGATCGCGCATATCTGCGCCGTCTGCAATGATTCCGCCATCGACTTCAACGACTCAAAGGGCATCTACGAGAAGGTAGGAGAGGCAACTGAGACCGCACTGTCCTGCCTCGTCGAAAAGATGAACGTCTACAACACGAGCAAGATGGGACTGTCTAAGAAGGACCTGGCCATGGTCTGCAACCAGCACATTACGGTAAGATCTTGGTGTGTTCAAACGATTGTTGCGGTCAATTATTGTGCTCAAATTTATTCTGGTTAAAACTTCATGTAAAGTTTATAGAAGATATTTCATATAATTTTAATTTTAATTAAAAACATTTTTTAGTATTGATTTTAAAGAGAACTTTGCATCGACCTGCAACTTATGTACTTTATAATGATAATTGCGATATTAATATACATGAGGTCTTAATTGATTCTACATCGTATTTCTAAAGCAAAAATAGGTGTGTAATCATTTAATCGCTAAAATTATTCACCTTAATTTTATAAATTGAATATCATAAGAAACGTTTAAATTTGATTATTTTTAGTCTACAAAAATTTTAATTTTATGTAATTATTTCTTGCGTATAACTTTTAATTCCAACAAAATACATATAATATTTCAAATATTACTTATAAATAATTAGTAGTATTTGATTTATATACGTATTATGAATTTAAATATTACGTTAAGAAATTTTTATTTGAATAGGGATCCGATACACAATTACAAAACAATCGAATAAATTGATGGTTGGGGATATTATATATAGCACAAATTAGCATGTGAATGTGATGCAAAAACTACTATTTACAGAAATGCAATCACAAAAGAGTCAATATGCTGCAGGTCTATAAATATAGAGGAGTACATAGAAGGTAAATATGAAAAGTATTCGGCTTCTAAATTAGTTAAAATGCCCATTTATTATCTTAATGAGATCATATTGATTTTGAAATACAGAGAAATTTGACTGCCATTATACGATTTGAGTCTTCCTCATTAATAGAATAAATAAAGCAAGTTGTACTAATTATTATCTACCATTATTCAATTTGTTTGTTAAGTAGACAATAGCCATAATTTATCTAAGTGTTACATCTTGAACCTAGTCCTAAACTCTCTTTAGTTGTACACCGAACGTTATGACTAAGATAGCGAGCTTACATATATATCTACATATGTGTGTGTACACAATGCAATAGCTCCCCTTCTCTGCTCTTTCAGGCCATGTGGAACAAGGAATTCACTCTCGAGTTCTCTCGCGATCGTAAGTCAATGTCCGTCTACGCCAGTCCAAGCAAGTCTGCCGGATCTGCCAGCGGCTCCAGGATCTTCGTCAAGGGCGCCCCCGAGGGCATCCTCGACCGGTGCACCTTCGTCCGTGTGGGTACCAAGAAGGTCCCCATGAACCCGGCTCTCAAGACCCGCATCCTGCAGCACTGCGCCGAATATGGAACTGGTCGGGATACTCTGCGTTGCCTGGGACTGGCTACCATCGACAGCCCGATGAACAAAAACGAGATGAACCTCGAGGACGCCACCAAGTTTATCAAATACGAGGTGAGCGGATGCATAGCTATTGTAGTACTGTAAAAACGATATTCATCGTATGCAGATTATTGTCATACTGACTGAGGTAAAACGTGTCGTAAACACGGAAGTACTTTTAGGAGTCTACATCGAAGCGCTTGGGGGTGAAATTCTTAGATTTTTATTCAACAATTAATATTTAGGGTAAAATTGGATTTTCTGATTGGCAAAACGTTATAATGATGAAAACGTATATTTATTATTTTAAGCTAGTCGAGATTCTATCAAGAAAAAAGGTTGTAGATGTTATCACAACTGTGTTAAATCAAATAATATTGGAAAGGGTTTTCAAAATTAGCAGGGATAATTAACCTATTTTTGTGTTTAAGCTGTTTTTGTAAATTAATTTATAGGCATATTTTAAGTTGTTAAGTCACAAAGTAGAAATGCGGGAATACGCAAATTAAAATACTAAATTTCATTTTGGTAATAATATTCAAAATTTAACATTATAAATTGTAATTATGCACAAATTTATAAAGTATATAGAATGTATATCATTAATTGGACAAATTAAACATATTTTTAATGTATAATTGTACATACGTAATATAAAAATACATATCACATTCCTGTTGCTTGTATTATTAGTTGTATATTTTATACGTGTAACACTATACATAGCATATAATTATTTTTCTGATACAATTAGAAAACTAGGCAAATAAAATAAACAATAGCTTATCAGACACATAAATTATTTTATTCACTTTTTATCAATTTGGTATCTGTGGAACATTCTGCATTTATTTCAAGTTTATGATATTAGTATATTCGAATCGGTGTTGGTTGAAATGTTAGCTTTATTACAATGAAATATTCTGAGAGCTTTATTAGTTGTCTGATTGGATATATTAGGAAGATTCTCAGCAAATTTTACAGCTGCCATTTGAGATTACGTGTTTCAATAAGATTCAAAAAGCTGTTACGTTTAAATGATGATCAACGTTCTATTAAAAAGTTGCTACGATTTACGTGAAATATAATAGGTAAATATTACATTATTGGGCCTCTAATACCTTGTTTTAGATCATTTTACTTTAACAGTGTTTTATAAAACCAGTCATTATACTTAGTAAATTATAAACTTCCTATTACTGAGCTATTGTAATTTCGAATCGAAACAAAATCTTGTCGTCTATAATATGTTTTTTATTGATGAGTATGTATTATGTTTGATTTCATGCACAACTAAAACTTTAAAAAGTGAACGCTATATTCTAGTTTTAAGAAGAGAAAATTGATGAGAAATTTCGCCTTTCTTCCCTCCTCATTCTAGGTGAACATGACCTTCGTCGGTGTTGTTGGCATGCTTGATCCCCCCAGGACCGAGGTCTTTGACTCCATCGTAAAGTGCCGAAAAGCTGGAATCCGAGTCATCGTCATCACCGGAGACAACAAAGCCACAGCAGAGGCCATCTGCCGCCGTATTGGTGTCTTTGGCGAGAACGAGTCCACCGAGGGTAAGGCCTACACTGGTCGCGAATTTGATGATCTGTCCCCGGAGATGCAGCGTGAGGCCGTCCGCCGATCCCGTCTGTTTGCTCGTGTCGAGCCGGCCCACAAGAGCCGCATTATTGAGTTCTTGCAGATGGACGGCGAGATCTCCGCTATGGTAAGTATGCGCTCTTCATCGTCCTGTAATTGGTCCCTTTATAAAGAAGAAATAGATTGTTTTATTAAGTTTTGATATAAGTTTTACTTCTGTGTAATAAATAGCTACTTAAATAAAAAGAAATATTTAAAAATATTCAGGAAGGTTCCAAAAAATTGTCTGTTTCAAAACTGTATACTACTGTTAATTATTATAAGTAGTACTTATAGATTATTAGGCCTTCGGGAAACATTTATTATTTTTCAAAATTCGCGGCCAGAATTGATCACTTGTTTTCGGGCAATTTAAAAACGTCGACACATTTTATATAACCATAATTGCTTTAGTGTTATATTATTAAACTCAGTCAACTGGGCAATAGTAATATTTTTAATTTGTTTGACGATTTAGCTTATCCGACGTATACGATATCAATGATGTTAACCTACTAATTGGTATTATCAGAAACTTATGAACAAACATTTTTGTAACATTATTTTGCAGATAGAAACTTAACATATATAGAAAAATAGAGTGCAATTTTGATGACTTAGTACCAGCAAGTTAATTATTTAAATACATAGTATAGTTGATTGTGACAAGTAATGTTTATTTGTATTATTTGACCCAGTTTGTAATATTACTTTAAACTTAATATCTTTATATTTTCGAATTGTATTCGTTTATTTATGCATTATTTGTTCACTTTTGTGTCACGTTATGTCGAACATTTCTCCACAAAGATATAAAAGATGATCATGTTCAAGATATCACCTACAAGATATCTTGTTCATATTTTTTTCTTCCTTTCTTGGCTTTTTAAAAAGTCAATGGAGAAATGATTTCATTTTCAATATGACAAATTGTAATATATAATTGCAACTTGAAAATCGACATGTCTAATATTATTGTATACATCAAACAAGTTTCATATAATTGCGTTTATATTGAGAGGTCTGAAATGTTTAAAGGGATAAATGTCGATTGCCTTTATAGATTATATAATGTGCAGTGGTCATCTTTTTAAGTTATCATGATTCAGCTGGGTTATTAAACCAAAATACATTTAATACTTTAATTGATAATTAGGTGTTGAGAAATGCTAGCAAAACATAAAACAACAAAAATACATTAACATTTTCATTAAAATTATGTGTGTTTAAGCACGATCTAATTAATACATAAAACATTTTTTAGAGGTGATTTCATTGTAAACCATCGAAAATGCTTTTATTTAGTCTAGATACATGAGAATAAATAATTGTATAATACTTAACCCTGGGTGTAAAGTCCGTGTGTAAAATTTGTCACGCATTCAGTATTCCAGCTGTTCACTAAAATTCAAAACTTGAAAGCTAAGCAATTTAATAAAAAGTTGCATTTTCTGCCCCATTGTCTTTGTTTGATATATTTGAATATTATGCGCGCACACACACAGATTTATATATATTATAATAATTTTAGTTTCATTCGTAAGTAGGTATTCAATTAAATATGATGCTATTAAATAATCATTGGCATAGGAAATATACCTATTCTATCCAACATTCCATGCCTATGCCTACCTACTTTATGCAACATTCCATGCCTATGCCTACCTACTTTATGCAACATTACTCCACTTCATAGAAATTTTCAAATCCTAAACTTTGTTAGAGCGTTTATTAATGAATTTATCTAAAATGCAAGCAAACTGTCTATTATATAATCTCTTATCTTTCTCTTCTCTTCTCTTATTCTTCTCCAGACTGGTGATGGTGTAAACGACGCTCCTGCCCTAAAGAAGGCCGAGATCGGTATTTCGATGGGCAGTGGAACCGCTGTGGCCAAGTCTGCCTCGGAGATGGTCCTCGCCGACGACAACTTCAGTTCCATTGTGGCCGCTGTTGAGGAGGGCCGGGCCATCTACAGCAACATGAAGCAGTTTATTCGCTACCTCATCTCCTCCAATGTTGGCGAAGGTGACCATGCATGAGTAGCTATTAGGGGTGTCGAGATCGATTGAATGCTACAGAGCTATAAGTAGATGTAGAGACGAGACTGCTGGCAGGACGTGTTAGTTATTATTTATAAGAAGGAACAAATTAAAAAGCTTATCTGACTGTCACTAGAAATTTCCCGATTTGTTTTATTAAAATCGGTTTTCGACTACACAGGATTATAATTTTAATTAATCAAATTTAATTTCAAATTGGTGGATTCATAAAATGTGCTCTCTGTATAATTTCTGTCACTATGACTATTAAATATGCTGTGTTATTTTTACAATTTGAGGGAAATAATAAATATGTGTGGTTAAAACATTTGTTTCCCTAAATGAATTTCTGAAAATGTATTGTTTTCAGTAAATATTTAAAGCAAATAAAACAATTTAAATCTGCATGATGAAATATTTATATACATATATTAAATTATGAGATAATTTCTGATAAGATCTAATTTTAAGAATATTTACAGTCAATATACTCGTATATGTTAGAAATAAAATCAAATGAATTTTAAATATTTTTAAATTTTCGTTGATCACTAATTATTCAGTATAATGAAAATTTATTAAGATTGAAATTGAGACAATTTGCAAATTGTCTGATTAGTCAGTTAATTAGTTACTTTTAAAGTTACTTTAGTAGCTTTTTAAAATTGTTATCAACTTAATATAAATTTAACTTTTCATAATAATTCATTATTATTAAAAGACTATTGTCTGGTGTTCTTTTTCATTTTACAATATGTACTAATGAATTATTAGAATTATAAAAAAATAAGGTAAAAAGCGCCTGCTGTGGCAACATAATTTATGGCAATATTTCGTTGTATAGTCCTATTCATATAATGAAAGGTATTACAAGAAAAGCGAGACAGAGGGTATACAAGCAGGCAATATATATGAACATATGCTCCGCGTTGGTTTTTCATTTTAAAAGATTATCTGTAATAATACCGAATTTGTTGACCACTTGATGCTCATCTTTACGAGTGTAAAACCAGAATAAATAACTCTTAACTTTGTCCTCACATTCTCTACAATTTTTACAGTTGTGTGTATCTTTTTGACTGCTGCTCTGGGCATGCCCGAGGCTCTCATCCCAGTTCAACTGCTCTGGGTCAACCTGGTCACTGACGGCTTCCCCGCCACTGCTTTAGGCTTTAACCCGCCCGATCTGGACATCATGGTCCGACCGCCACGTGGGGCCAACGAACCCCTCATCTCTGGCTGGTTGTTCTTCCGATACATGGCAATCGGCGGTTATGTGGGAGCAGCGACAGTGGGTGCTGCGGCCTGGTGGTTTACGATCTACCCCAAGGGGCCACAGCTCAACTACTATCAGTTGGTAGGTTGTGCTTTAGAGAGAACGGCATTGCGTCATAGATTCAATATAATTTATAATAATAATAATATAATAGTTAAGTTATGTGGTTATACTATTTGCATTTTTACAAGTAGTAGAAATATTTAATGCACAATAAAATTAAAGTAGCACTATATAATAATTATAACATAAAAGTAATAGTAATCAAGAATTAATGAGAATTAATTAGCAATTATTGTATAAAATTATAGTAAAACTCTTCAGCTTTTTACATATCATTTCCCGAATATCATATACATATATTTCATTTCATTTCATTTTATACGTATAAAATAACTTACAAAAGTTCACAATGCTTGCATTAGACATTTTTAATGAAAGGGTCACCCGAGGATATTTTTTGGACAAGTTTCATTTATTCTTGTGATATCTATAGTTATAAGTGTTTTAATATATGCTTCATTTAACGTTATTATTGTGCAAATTGAGTATTCTGCTAATCTCCGTATCATTTTTCGAGGTCAGAAGATGATTGTTTGTGTTATATATTGTATATAATGATAAAAATATTCGTTTAAAGAATTTCAAAATATTTTATACTTAAAACAAATATTCAATTATCTAAAATATAATACACATAATAGAAAGGGTTTTATTTTTGTATAAACAATATCTTAACAGTAAAATATATTCAATGAAGCCGTCCTTGATGTGCAATACTCAATGCCGAATAGATAATTGAAGTTTCAATTAATGTAAGTATTATCTGTCTATACTATTTTTACGAAAATACTCTAACATAACAACAACTATTAAGTATTTTAATTTTTTGTATAAAAATATATTTAACAGACATATATGTATATGCATTGTCTCTGTTTGGGACAATGCAATCGTATGTATATTTTTGTTTAAGTTATGTCAATGTCTGTGAAATATAAATAAAGATTATAATGTGAAAATTATTATAGAATAATATGTATTTTTACTTGAATCTGAAAGCAATGAATAAATTCCTAGACTAAATACACAAATATATACTATAATTATATGATTATATGCAACATATATGCAACATATGCAACATATCCTTCATATTTTATTATTAAAACTATATGAAGAAATAAATTCATTGATTTCATATACAGATAACCTATTTGAAAATAACAATTAAAACGCACCTACATTCGTTTCCAATTTCACATTAACAGTTCTGAACATTATAGTGTTTTTCTTTAATTTATCATAAACACACTTGATTTACTAATTATATAAATGTAATAATAAACCACAAAAATGGTAAGTGACCTCCACTGTGTAGATTTCTCGTATAATGAAAATACCTCTTTCGATGCCTCCAGACGCATCATATGCAGTGCCTCGCAGAAGAACAGAACTTCAACGGTGTCGACTGCCGTATTTTCTCGAATCCCAAGGCCATGACTATGGCCCTCTCTGTCCTAGTAGTCGTTGAAATGCTCAATGCCTTGAACAGGTCAGTTTTATTACCTCACTGTGTGTCCCTAAACCCCGTTTTCCCCCCTTCTTGTCAAATCTAGACGCATCAGGCCCAGTGTCTAGCTCAAGAGGGCCGATTCGAGGGTATTGACTGCTCAGTCTTTAGCCACCCGAAACCCATGTCTATGGCCCTTAGCGTCCTGGTTGTCATAGAGATGCTCAACGCGCTGAACAGGTAAACCACTGCAATAGAGACAGACAGCTGCTCATTGCCGGCATGATACGCACTGGAGAATATCTTGTGTTGTATCGGTCAGGCTATGGCAGGAGGAATGTTAGTAGTGCATCGACTAAAAATTGATAAAGGGGCTCCTAGGAAGTGGCAATTGCATCCTCCTTCACTGTCTTTCACTGTTACTCGCCTTAAATTCTGCACAACGTGTTTTCCTTATTACGATGCGCGTACAATACATTGTGGACGTAGTACACACTCTTTCTGAGATAACAATTTAAATTAAAACTTTTATTTGCTTACTATCTAAAAGAGAATGGCATTGCATTTTAACTTCTGTGGACCCCTTTCTCTGCGAGATTGATGAGGCTAGACCCAGTGAAGGATGATGTTAATTATATAATCATACTTATGCGCCCCTTGTTCAGTTTTGGACTCAACCTACTACTGCACAGTGCCGCAAGTCTGAAAATACATAAAACTAAATTGCTTCTTTTATTAATTTAATAAAATATTAATTCAATTTGATCTCTCATTTAATAACTATTCAGAAGCGGCACTGTTTCTCCGACGATCTCTCTGTTCCAGTGGTTTTCCTTCGTTCACTGGGCTTTAGTCTCATCATTATATATGTTATGGAATATAAAAACGACTCCGTGTAAGGCAATAAAAGATTATTTTTCAAAGCCAGCGTTTTTCATTCTAAAGAAGGTTTAACGTTCACTTTTGCAAGTAAATATTTCATTTAATTAACTAATATAAACCTTATTTAAACCGTTATTTTTTATAAATTTTTTATATTTTCGTAAGGAAATATCGGTTTAAATTACTAAAGACATTTTATTTAGCTTTTCTTAGATTTAAATATAAATTGAGAAGATATGTGACTGCACCAGACTAATATATAATATATTATGTTGAGTAAACTTAATATTTTTGCCTGTCTTATCATTTGCTACTGAAGCATATATATAATCGAAACTGACTGGACGAAACACCAACCAGTATGATTGGCTCAATTTTACAACGCAAACAGTATACTACAGTAAACCAGAAGTACGTAGCCAGTTTCGAACGGCTAGTGCGCTAACCACTGGACTACGCTTTCATAGTCGTATCATCAGCCTACAAACCCGTAGGTCAGTTGTTCGAAACTGACTACGTACTCCTGGTTGTAGTATACTGTTTGTGCTGTTATATTGAGTAAATCGTACTGACTAATTAAAAGCTGTCCAGTCAGTTTAATGATTATATATGTGTATGCTTCCACTGTAGACATTATTAAAATTTTGCATGTCTTACCACCTATACTACTGGTCCA
>JAYRBW010002553.1:0-13917 GCA_036023295.1 Invenusta paracnida | reverse complement strand
CCGACTAGTAGCGCAGGCAGGAGAAGAATGAATGAAAACAGGCTCGTACGTTCCTTATATACCCTTGCGGCGTTTCATTGGTTGGAGATTTGCTCGATCCTGATTGGACGTGAGGGGGTGGGGTTAGGGGGAGGGCGGGGGGGGGTTGAGTTCGCGGTCTACCTTCCCTACTTAGGTTAATAATTTCACTTAGAATAACATCATCGCGAAAAGTTTCTCTTACAATAATTCTCATGTAAACGTAATTGAGCCTTTAATATATTGAAGGTCAATGACATAGAATTGCAAAACGGTATGCAAAGCGTTCTTCATAATAAATATACCATTTGCAACATATAGAATAAATTCTTCTAATTTGGCATAAGTCTGATTATCCTGCTGATTAGATCTTCTAAACCTTCATGAGAGTATCAATAGCCTGGAATAAACTTGTTTGTAGAATGTCTGAATTATTATATGACTGTGGATTACAATATTTTCGTAATATCGCTCTAGGCGTTTTTCAAAATTTAGATAGTTCAGGCTCAGTCTTAACTTATCTCATCTTTACCTCAATTTTTTCCAGAAATCTTCAAAACCTTCATCATTTCTTAAAATGTTCAGAGTATTAATAGTCATTGTATCAACTATCTGTGCATTCGTGGATGTCTTTTGTAATGTTTTTGAAAGATGCAACTAACTGTAATGCAACAAAAGACAGAAAAAATCGTACAAATGCAAAAAGTTTTTAATTTGACGGTGAAATCCAATTTTTCTCAACTTAACTTCTGCTTCGAGTTTTCTTTCAAGACAATCCAACTAGAGTTGCTGTAGAATTTCTAAGTTATAAAACAAACTTTGTAGAGTCCCACTAATGACTGTGCAGCGAGCGAGTTGGGTAAATAATCTAAAGCCAGGAGTAAATAGAGCAAGATAATATTAGAACAGGTAGAGCAAGGAATTTTCTTACATTCAGTAATATTAGATGTTTATCCAATCAAAAGTTTAATGATTATGAAACAAATTTGTAACTATTAAAGATCATGACATTTTCTCTTTCAGGTGGTGAATAAATGGAAAACTCAAGCGATTCTTTCTTGACAAATGCCACAAATAACACCACCATGGTTAATTTTCCCCCAAAAAGCCTTCTAAAAAACTTTCATGACATAACCATAATTATTTATCCAATAATTACTATTGTTGGTGTTGTGGGAAACTTACTCTCCCTTGCGGTTTTCACTCATAAAGAGATGCGCTTAATCCCCACAAGCATCTGCTACTCAGTGGTCAGTCTCACAGACACGGGTGTTCTCCTCTCCGGAACGGTCATCCACTGGATTCGCAATTATTTTAACATTAACCCCTGGACTATCAGCTCCTTTACCTGCGGTTTACTTACATATCTAGTCTTCGCCACATCATCCTGTTCCGTTTGGATCCTTTGCGTGGCAACAATTCAGCGCTTTCAAATTGTGGCCTTCCCTCTTTCGGCGAAATTGTTTGTCACAGCGAAACGCACTTTAGTCAGTCTTTTTGTCACATGCATGATACTGTTGTTTGTTTTTATCCCAATAGGCACCGAATCTTCCATTTATGTAGTTAATAAAATTAAGAGACACTGTCGAGTTGATTGGAAAATAAGCTTCTGGTCCGTCTTTTCTTGGGTTGATTTCATCATTCGCTTATTTATACCACTCTGTTTGCAGATTATTTTAAACTGTATTATATTGATTTGCATTCAACGAGCGTCTATCAAAAGGAAACACATGGTCATTAGTAAACCACATGGTGAGAAAGACGCAACTAAAATGCTGAAGATGGTTCTGGTCGTCAACTTCTACTATATAATTACCTACTTACCATTTTCAATACTTATCATCTTTAGTCAATTAAATGCCGATCTAGAATTTGTTAAAACTGAAAACTATCTTTTCTTGTTTCAAGTTTGCCTTGCTCTCCTTTACCTCTCTCATATGGCCAATTTTTTTCTCTATTTGTCATCGGGGAGAAAGTTTCGTACAACCTTTAAAGATATGATGTTCAGTCTTTGTCAAAAATGTATTAAATATGAAAATGATGCGTAATACTTAACGCTCTTGAATATATTTAGAATCTATTTATAGGGGGTGTATATACCACTATAGGTATCTGCCAAAATTTATCTTGAAAATAAAGTATGTCAAAAATGCACATTTCGAAGATACATTTTGGAGTACAACTTCTTTATTCTAAACAATGTAAGTATTTCCTTTGTGTTCGTATACCTATACACACTGCATATTCTCGTATTTATGTTTGTCTTGTGATTCATGTGTTACTTTCTTTATATAATTTAAACAACGCCGATTATATGCGTATACAATTTTATTAGATAATATATATTATATGTTCTACATCTCTGTCCAATCTAACATGTGTATTTAGGTTTTGTGGCTTTGTTACTATACATACTTAAAGATATCTATTTGACATGCTCATTTGGAAAAAACACTTCACACCATCATTTGTGCATTAATTATGGCTGTCATATCAATAACCATAATGCAAGCTACTCAAATGTTAACACAGTGCTATCGATATATATTGAAGAAATATGCATCACTTTATAATATTTCTTTAATAGAGACGTTTTGTAATTCTGTAATTCAAAACATATTTTAGATAAAATCATATTAATACCAAATGCTGAAATCTATCAACAAAATAAACAGCTGATAGTTGTTAAAGGATAATTCTTACTAAAAAAACTGTTTGAAAGATTAGTTATAGAAAAGTTCTAAAAAAATAGAGGATTATTTCAATTTAAATGCATATCATCTATGAATAATATTCTATTTAATTAACCCTGTCGATAGGTAGCAGGGAGCTCTTAATACGGACCTCTTCTCGAATTTTTGCGAATATTAAATAATGAACAAATGGAACAATTAAACTTTCGTTACTTTTCCTAAAATACAAGTATACCCTATCCTTATAAAAAATAAAATGACAGTTTTTCAATGCAATATATTACAATACATTTTTGTTTAACTACAATTAGGGAAGTTTCAAAATTTACTCCACTAGGAAGTTAAGACAATGAGTTTTATGAGTTTATGATAAGTTTAAAGTCACTTTATGAGCCCCCGGTTTATGGAAGCGTAAAAAAGCCCGGTATGTACGGGGTTTAAATAAAGGTATTACGTTTGAAATAATCTTCATCTTTAATATATTAATAAAAATAGTGCAGCACTTTTTTTATATGAATTAATTCGTCCACATTGTATTGCCTTTTAAATATATGTGGGATGTATTTCATCTGTAATAACGACTTGTTTGAATGCATTGCATGATTGGATTTTCATGTCAACATACATTATATTTCATGTATTTGTAATATTTTATTTGCTTCTGTTTAAATGTTTTCATTATAATAAAGGCATATCGATTACAAAAAATCGACCATTTTACTTAACTGTATTGATATGTTAAACTAAATTTCGGTCAAATTTTTGCTCCAGTAGTATAAAACTGGAACATAAACCTAACGAAAACATAGGTTTACATAGAAGATGTTTGTGTTTACATAAAATAATAGCAGTTATAAAAGGTATATAGGTATAGAATTTGACTTAAAGTACTGTTTAACCTGTCCATATCGGGCTTTTTGCGCATCCATATATATTGGGATCTACCGAAAAATGTTAAAACAAAATATAAATTTTATTAATTTAAGTCAAAGGGGGGCGGGGGATGGGGTTGAACCTAGTCCTTAAGAGTTCCATCTGTTCGTTCGTCCAACACACTAACTCATCGCTACCTGGGAGAGGGGGTAAAATTTATTTATTTTTCAAACAGGTAGGTAAAAAAAGAATTTTTGTAATTATTTTGATATAATTATTAAATTTGAAAATTTAAAGAAATATCTTATGCAGGAAAAAATATTTTCATTGTACCTTGTGAATTATTATATTAAATGAATCAGAATTGGAATAAAAGTTTCGTTAATTTGAGAAGAAATGTGCATTTTTTATATGAGATCATATTTTGCTCCTTTTTACAAAGGGGTTCATTATTAGAGAGGGATCAAGTGA
Organism: Invenusta paracnida; assembly: GCA_036023295.1. Classification (NCBI taxonomy): domain Eukaryota; kingdom Metazoa; phylum Platyhelminthes; order Proseriata; family Coelogynoporidae; genus Invenusta; species Invenusta paracnida. The sequence goes on along the minus strand of JAYRBW010002553.1, from coordinate 9,862 downwards.
CCATCTCTTTGTTGTACAATGTGAATATAGCAGTAAAGTTGAAAAACTTTAATTTGGTAAAATTCATAGCTTATATAATTACTTCATTTAAAAATCATAGCCTGTAAGGGTTAATATATAAGAAAAGATGATCGTTATAAAATATAACGTCATTTTTTATGAATGATTTCTAAATTACCATAAAATAAATACCTATATAAAATGTATTGTTTGGAAAATAATATGAAAACGATAGGATTATTCATAAAATAACTCTGCTGCAATTTGCAAAGGTTAATTTTGATTATCATTTAATATCTGCCCTTTGAGATTAAAATATGCATTATCACATTCTGTGTATTTAGATTTTAAATGTGGATTTTATATAGTTGGAAATGTTTATAAATGTCTAGTTAAAATTAATTTACGATTTAAGTTTCATGTAATGAAGTCCTCCCGTGGGGAAAATCTGAAATGGAATGATTATATTTTAATACATGTGTACATTAATGAATTTATATCAGCAAACTCTTCAAGAGCTTAATTGGTCTTACCAAATTAAATATATAATAGTTTTTTATTTGATATACATATAAATCTTTATTTTTGTATCATAGATTATTCTGATATTTTCGCCTGCATTTCATCCAATATATTCTAGATAAATATTTATTGAAGCAAAATATATTTCAAATAAGTCTGTTGCGATTGCGGACAAATACTTTTTACGTTTAGCTATTTATTAACATTAAATCTTGATTTCACCACTGTTAAATCTACTAATTATTCGTAATGGAATATCATAATTGTTATAGTAATTATGAAGCATTTCCAATAATTACAGGCATATTCTAGCGGACTATTAACATTTTCATATTTTATTGATAGGTTTTTTATAGACAGGTAAATAATGGAATAATAAGTCACTCAAGTATAAAATTTATAAAATAAACAAATTTATTTTTAATGTAATATTATTGAAATAAAATTTAATTAAAAATAGATTAATCAGATAACTTAATATGAAATGTCATTTCAAATAAATTAGGTAGCTTTTTTGATTTTTCAACAAATTGGAAAAGTTGAAAATATGATTAGTTATATTTAGTATTTTTTATACAAAACAACGGCGACTTACTTACGGTAGTATATATTTCCTTTAAATAAATACATCAATAACTACATATACAAGAGTATTGAAATTACCAAAGAGAAAGATAAAAAAACGCTTCAGTATAGAAACATAACAATTTACAAATGATAATATCATAATATTTAAACATGGAAAATGCATGCGGAAAAGGTTAAAATAAAAGTCAATAATAATACCACTACAAACATTAAATATATTGATGCATTGTATACTAGGTATGTAATTTTAATGGAAAATTAATATGTACATTTGAATCCAATGAGAAATACACTTATGTAACAAGACAATACACTTTAACTGCATGAAAATGCAAACAATGAATTCTTTGCCCCTGCTAATGTAGCTCATTGTACGAGTAGTGATAGAGTAGCTACATGTAGATGCACAGTAGAATCATTAAGTAGTAGATTTAAACTGCAATATTGAGGTGATAGCAGGCACACTGCACAGACGGTGTGGCTATTCCTTGTTGATGAATGAAGAATTTCGGTGATGAGAATACGTAATTTATTGCAAAATTCGCCTTCTTCTCTAACCTTGACGTTCGCTGGAGTATCGCTGAAAATGTGAACATATATTTCATTAATATATTATTATCCCAGTCATGATAAAACTAATAAATAATGGTTTCTTAAGTTCCAACTAGAATATTTTTTTGAAAAGTAATCATGTACTGATATATTTTAAAGTCAAACAAAATTGTTTTTAGCATTGATCCTTCAGAATGTAATAAACCAATAGCTCTAACAATTCTTTAGTAACTACAATAATTTCGCGTGCAACGAAAAAATATACAAAATATGTAAAAAGAATAAATTAAAATTAATGAGCGTAAATGTCTTGAAATATTAGATCAATTATAAAGTTTCCTGATTTATTAATTTCATGGCCTCCTCCATAATAATCTAAATTAAATAAGTAAATAAAAAGACTTATATGGTCGCGGTGTGAATAACAATAGTTTATTAAACAAGACAATATTTCGACATTCTTTATAAAGTGTACAGAGAGTATAAACCATATTATTGAGATCATGAACAGACGCTTATTTACATTTTAAAATTTTAGTCTATCATGTAGTGGCACAGGGTGATACAAAAAAAATATATACAAATTTAAGTGGTTCAATAATTTCAAAGCCATACATAAATTAGAATAAATCAAAATAGAAAAGCATTACTTAAGTAAAAATACAAGTATTATTATTGTTGTTGCTCAAAGAAATAAGATTTCAACTTCATACAACCTTTCTATTAAAGTTAAAGTTTCAGTACTACGAAACAAGCATTATTTCAGCCAAGTATCATTCTAAATTTTCCATCTAGCTAAAAGCATACTTCTACTCTTCTGTATATCGACTTCAATTAGATCAAGTATCGTATCTTACTTTTTTTAATGTTCAATAATAAGGGTTAGTTTTAAAAATCAGATTATAATTTTGAATCTTAAATATTTCTATGGAGTGGATTATTTTGATTATTATTACTTTTCATTTTCTATATGTTACCTTAATGTAGCTTAACATAATTAGCTATGGAAAACGTGAAATATTCAGTTGAGTTACGATACTTTATATAATTGAAGTCAGTAATATACGTACATCCCCAACAAACAACAAAATCGTTAAATTGCAGCCTACAATTAATGTTTTATCGTTTCATTTGAAAAGTTTAATTTAAATATTAAAAAAAGTTATCTTTATGAGAAATTTAGTTTGTCTATTTATGTATGTTTTAGTTTGTTCTCTTATTTTCTTTTGGAGAATTAAAAAATTGTTAAGAACATAAGCACAATTGTTTTAATAATTCAAGAATAAACTGAGGATGCAAACTTGACGTTAACGTTTGGTTATAATATTATTAAAATTTAGCTTTTAAATCTAAAGTTTAAATAATTTGATTATACATATTAGTTTGGCTTCCAAGCCTTACTATTAAAACGTAGGTTGCAACATGTATTTAATTCCTGGCTGATGACCCTAATGCATCTTCTATCAGCAGGATTATTAGAAATTGCGCATAATCTTACTCCTTAAAACTATAATTATTATTAGTATTCCATAAAAACGTTTTCTGTTTTTCACCATTACAGTCAAAATCTAAGCAATTTAAAAACTTTTACAGATGTACCTGCTAATCTTCTGAATTAGAAAGCCATACATTTTAAGCCACAATTTGTTCAAGATTTTTTCCAATATTTCTGTTAGTTGAAACACAGTAGATATTTTAATTAAATATTACGATTAAACAAACCAAGTATACATAATATATAAATGTTTTTGATAAATAATATATATTCTGACCCTGGGTACCTACATAAAATTGCAAAACAGATAACTTTTAGAACTAAGCCTCATGAATGAACGTTAATAAACAAAACGATCAGGTGTATATCCTGGAACTTATATGACTACATTTAAAACCTAATAAAATGTAGAATTTGTGATAGAAAATACGCATCGTTTATAAAAGATTGATAAAAAAGCACCGTTTATGTGAATATACTTTGCCTGTTTATCAAGAGAGCCTCGAGTGTAAAGATGCTTATGCTGGAACGTCCTTCTGTTCTATTTTTATGTACAAGGTCGAACATTTGCTTGGAATAAGCATTACTACGAGCATCAACAGGGAAAGATGAGCATAAGATAATGTTCTATCAAAATCTTTCCGCTTTCGAGAAGCATGCCAAAAAAATAACACATGATATTTAAAGGAATAGATATTAGTAAAGTTTGAAAAACGAAGAAACTACATGCATAAATTGTTTGGCAGTTGATTTGCAAAGATCTTTAAATTTGACTATGCAACCTGTTTGCTTCTTAGCATCAGCAACTTTGGCATTAAGCAATACATCACTGTGAAAAGGAAATCAATCGTTGCATCGTGTAGTAAAGTGCATTCAACGTGCGAATATTAGAAATGACCTCCAGTTTTACTTTTCTATTTAATACAAATAGTTTGGTCATTGTGTTGTCTCCAAAGTATAGTTCATCGCCGAAATATCAGGCGAGTACACCATCATACTTAAAAAAATAGATAACAGAAATCGGTGGAAGTCATTCAGTAGGTGATGAGCAATGTGAATGAGAGAATTTGATTTCTGTAAATTTTGTGCGATCTACTGTGGGCAGAAAATGACTGCATATTATTGCACGTGTTCATGCGCATTTGACAAATGTATAACATTTTGCTAATCCTGATTCACGTCATGCTTTGGAAATATACCATCGACTCGTATAACTTCATCACTTGTGTGGATGCTTTTTGTTTACATTCATCTCTCAATTTTGAAGACATGAAGAGTGACAAAGGCTTCCACAAATCAATGAAACTATGAAAATTACAGAAAATATTCGACCATTATATATTTTTCTTGTTCTCCTTAGATTATGCGACGGAATCTACGTGCAAAATAAATCTAGAAAACAAATCCAAAATCTACTAGCCTGTCTCACCGGTTCCAATTTCTTCTTGGCCATTTCTAGTTTCCGTCGGATCTCCTTCACACGAGCCTCCTGCCTACGTACGTCTTCGTCCGTTACAATGTAGTGCTACAACGAGTAAGTTATGAGGGGGAAATACATTTATATTGAATAAAAAATTAACATAATTTAAATAGGTGAATATTAAATTAAAAGAAGCAAAACAAACATTTGATAACCATAGGAAGTAATTAAACAGATAAGCTAGGACATTTAAGTAATTTGGATATTATGGCTTTTCTGTGTCAAATCAACGATTACTTCATTAAACAGGAAAATATTGAAATACTAATTAAGAGAATATATTTAATTCATTAAAATATGTTTATATATTACTTTAGCTAGTAGTACCTATTTACATACCTCACTTGTATTAATTGGCTTTCAAAGAGCAGACAACATAAACTTGACATAATAAGTACAAGTCTTACTTTTACTATAAAATACAAAATCAAATAAATTGATAATAGAACAGTTAAAACAAAAACGTTTTGATACACCGTCTAGTTTTCGTTTAGCTTATAATTATAAACATCACCAACATTAATTTTAAAGAAATTCGAATTAAAATTGAATTAATAGTGACTATATAGTATTGATGACCTTAAAATCTAAAGAAAAACTGAAGCTCACTTTTATCATGGGTTGTTCCGTGTTGATAGCGAGGTAAGGGTTCTTCTCGAATGCTGCTCGATGCTGCTGTTGCCCTGTCACCGGATTGGTCCGATTGAAGAGTGAGTGGACCATGCTTTGCACTAATTGTTCCGCTTGGTACCCCGGAGCTCCGGCCGCTAGCAGGTTGAGAAGGGTAGTTATTTACACATATATCGAATATACAAGCTCTATGCTAAGTTCAGCCTGCACCTCTTCTAAGACAAGATCAACAAATATTATTGAAAGGTTTAATATTCCAAATGCTGTACATATAACCTACCATTCAGGTGTTCTTCGATAATTAAAGTAAGAAAACCATTTTAAAGAAAATGAAAGGTAAAATTATAATAGTGATGATAAAATTAAGTAAATTATTGATGTATATTTCTCGGAATATTTAACTATTGATAACAGGTAAAAGAGTCAATATAAACAGCGAAGATTTTAAACAGGACCATACTGCTTTTGAATGAAATAGTATCATCTTTTGGGATATGTTCTGTCCAACACCTATGCACCGATTGGGTAAAAACTATCGGGTTCTTGGTCAATTCTATGTAGGTTATATTCGATCTACCATTTAATCTGGTCCTTTACAGTTTTGGTTAATACAAAATTATTTACTATATTAGTATAACTTCAAGCTGCATCCAACTACATTGTCGAGACTGTTAACGCAACTATTTCTGTCACTTTTATAAACATACATTTAATATATATATTAAGTAATGAAATGTGCCCACACGAGGCTCAAAAGCAATATAAATTCTATAGTGCATAGCTTCGTAAAATAACATCGTCAATATAACAGTAACTTATAATAATATTTGATACAAAGAACACGCTTTATTTTATTTCACTTAACTGTTGTGGGAACTTGTGGCAGGCTGTGAGTGTAACACTTATCGACACTATCAATTTTAAACAAAATATGACTTTTCTATTTTAATTTACTAGCAGAAATATTGTGAATGGTCTAAAGATGATGCACATTAGATGTCTTTTACCAATATTGTGCAAACTGAAAAGTCGTGACTATCATTAGATTTATTTACTTATTATGAAGCTATTTCCTTGGTTTATTTAGTAATACTTATATTAATCAGTATCGTATATTATGTACTTAGATTACTGGTCTTAAAAATCAATCAAAATGTGTATATTCCTAGCGCACTTCTAGACAACTCTATTCTACTCTATCTACCGATTTATTTTACAAAATAATTTAACGTATTAGCAGATTCAAGTGAATGTGCAGTATATTTATAATTAATAGTACATTACATATTAGTAATCTTTAATGAGATAACAACAAAAAAGTTGTATGGAAACACTTTTTGTCTCTTTCAAACTCCGCGCATATTTCTTAACTTTTAAGGAAACTCCAGAATATACTATATCACAAAAAAGAAGAAGTGGGGAAATTAATAAAGTTTTCATTATAATATTATTACAACCTTTGGAACCAAATTGCAATCATGCCATTTATGTTCTAGAGAAAGACTTAGATTCAAAACTGCTTTTGATTTAAACTCACATTGAATGCCCTTAGGTAAAGGGAGTGATTTGAGTGGGGCTCCAGTTTCTGGATCACTAGCTTTTCCACCCTCGAGTCGCTTCTCCCAAAAGAGCTAAAATATTAAATACGCACAAAATAATTTATGTAGAAGACATTTACAGGACTACTAAAAGGGTAGAGTCGATTTATTTTCTAAAAACGATATGATACACTTTAATAGCTACTTACAATCGTTTTAGTAATATATACATATATTGCGTTTAAAAGAAACCAAAATGGTATTAGTGGAATATTATTTAAGCGAAAACTGCTTCCCTTTTAAATAAAATGATGAATTCGTAGTATACTTACTAGTAATTGTATTCATGCAATAAAATGATGAATTCGTAGTATACTTACTAGTAATTGTATTCATGCAATAAAATGATGAATTTGTAGTATACTTACTAGTAATTGTATTCATGCAATAAAATGATGAATTCGTAGTATACTTACTAGTAATTGTATACATACAATAAGATGTCTAACTTTATTTTGACATTACTCGGAACTGGAAATAATTGAAATGCTTAATTAATGTTGTAATGATTTCATGCGTATACATAATATATTGTGTAAATTAGTAAGAAAATTGAAAATATTGATTTGAAACTAAAATAAATTATCATTCATAAAAGATTATACTATATTATTAAAAGTAAATATAAAAAAACCCTAATATACTTATGCAAAACAATCAAATTAAGTCGTGTTAGTTCAAAATAATCAATGAATAAATAAATAATTATATTTGAAGATGTCACTGATTTGTCAAAAATATGTTTAATGAATATTTAACAGCAGTATGTATACCTGTAGTAATAATAACAAAAAATTAAAATCAACACACGATAACAATAGTACTTGTTCATATTCAAAACATTAATGTCCTTAATGTTACCTTTTAATGCAAAAAGAGAATAAAACATTGTGACATAATTAAATAATAAAAATAAGCACAAATAACCTTAAAAAGTAATATTTCCTTATTTTGAATACGATAAATGTGAGCATGCCTGGAAAGAAATCTATTCAAACCAAGTGATGCTGTACTTACCTGTCTAGGCGGTTCCTGGGGGCCGTGTTTGACATCAGACTTTTTGCTGTCGGGGTGATTCTTTAAGATACTCACGCCTGTCTGTGTGACTGGAGCAGTACGACGAGTGGGAAGAGAGAGTCGATGATCCGATTTGTGAACTGAATAAGTAGTTCAAGACATCGTTAATATAAATATCAGTTCGAAATTAAAATCTAACCTCTGCGAACGTATTAAAAAAACTATAAAAATTTAAAGTATTTTTTTGCATAAAATAAAAATAAGTAAATTCTAATAACATTAAACATATTACTTAACACGGAACCAATAGTAAATGTCGTTATTTCGATTTTTAGTGCAAAGTTTATAAACTGCGTAAAGGTTTGCATTGCAATTATCAAAACTTCATGTATAAGCGGATAAAACATAGCTAATAATAATAATAGTCGTTATTCGCATTTTTATATCGACCTTGTTAGTTTAGTAATTTTTTGGTGGAGAAAATAGAATATACCAAATCATTTCATTTTCTTTAGTTTTTAATGTTAGTTAGATAGGCAATTAATTGTCTAATTTATTACACTTAGTACAAACACAACATAATTTTTAAAGAGTACTGCAAATTTTCCTAGATTTTCACAATCTTGGACATACTGCAAATTTTATTGATTAATTACCTTTAGCTAAAGACGGTCCATCACTTGGGTATCCAGGGCGCTTGTTTCTCTGTTGCGAAGTCAAAAATTTTCCTGATCGCCAGTCAAAAAGTGAAAGATCAAATTTATCTCCAAGGACAGCTTGAAGCTCTTGCCTAGAACGAACCTTTCGACCAGATGGACTGAAATAAAACAAAAACATAAAATAAAAAAGTTGTTACTCGTTTTTAGTTCATGTTTTCAGATTTTTATAAAATATAATTCATCCAAATACAATTTAACACATTGCTTATTCAGTTGTTTAACTTCTAGTGAAATATAACTAGTAATAATATGGTATCTTAATAAAAATAAGAACATTTTGAAGTAAATATATAAATTATTTCATATGTACTCTTTATTGAGTAGTGAAAAATATCGAGAAAATGAAATAAAATGGCATCTTCAGAACAAATATTAGATGTATTTAACTATAAACAGGGGTTGTAGAGTCAAATTTTAAAAAGTATGACATTTAAAAACGTTAAAGAATTCCCATTTTTCATACCATAACCTGTTTTTTAAATCTAGAGACCTTCAAGACAGAAGCTTGTTATTTATAATAATTGTTATATTTTAAAACAACAGCCTCCACCTTCCCCTTATGTAGTTGCACCAATCCACCCACTTTATTTGTCAAATATATAGTTACGTATATACAAGTCTTGAAACAAGAGTCATAATTAAAATATTTAGTGTTTTTAGACTCTCTGTTTATTCAAATTACAGAAAAGTATGAAATATAAAGGAAAAGTAGGAAAAATTGTGATATCTGTTAAAAAAGTATGATGTCTACAAACCTTGTATAAAGAAAATTTGTAATATATGAGACATTGTTAGACTAGTTGATCTAGATAAAAAAGTATGGTAACCAGAAACAAATTGCAACAAAAATAAAATTGATATTGATAGCGAATTTTATTTAGAATAAGGGCCATTCAAGTATTACGCACGCAAAATTTTGATCAATTTAAACCACCTCCTCCTCCCTCCTGTATGCATTGTCTAGACCCCCCCTGTACGCTAGTATGCATTTCGCAATATTAGATAATATAATAAGGTACGCTAATTTTTAATAATGAACATAAAATCTCATTGTGCATTATTAAATGTTAAAAGTTATAATAGTTTATAATAAAGTTAATATAACAAACTATTGCTATTTAGCTTCCATGTTTTGATTAGAATCAAATGAAGAAATGATAGAATAATATAATATAATGAATATATTGGGAAATCCAGAACACGAGGCAAATATTGATTTGTATTTTAAAATCACTTCACTACGTATATAAAACCAACCAAT
>JAYRBW010002542.1:0-13919 GCA_036023295.1 Invenusta paracnida | reverse complement strand
AGCAACCACTGTTATACGGCATTGTTTGTAATCATTTTATTGTCGATTTTGATGAAATTTTCAACATATATTGGAAAGGTCCCAGATATGAGAAAAATGATATTTTTACATAGCAACCGTTGCAATTCTAAATTTAGAACAAACCCAACATGTAATATGTTAAGTGAAAATCTTGATGGCTATAGCATATAGATCTATATTTATTTCATAAAGTTATATACCAACCAAACACTTACATCGAAATGAAACAGATAGACAGTAAAATTTAAAATATCCACATAGAGAGTGGTGGAGAATTCCACCTAGAATTGTAAATGTAGAGACATGTAAAGATAGGACTCAATATGTAAAGTTAAAGCTAAACATATAACGATAGAGTGCTACGTGTAATAGTGGAGCTCAACATATAAAGGTAGATATCAACGCGTAAAGGATGAGCTCGACATGTAAAGCTAGAGCTCGACACGTAAAGGTAGAGCTCGACATGTAAAAGTTGAGCTCGACATTTTCCTTTACATGTCGAACTCAACATTTATATGTCAAGTTCTTCCTTTCTAAACTTTACCTACCGATCAAGTTCAAACTTTTCTACCTTTATATGTCGAGCTCTACCATTTTATGTTAAATTCTATATTTACATGTCGAGCTCTACCAATATATGTCAAGCTCTAGCACACGTCGAGGTCTACCTTTGCATGTCAAGCTCTACATTTACACATCGAGCTCTACCATTATATGTTAAACTCTACATTTACACTTCGAGCTTTACCATTATATGTCTCCACCTTTACACATCGAGCTCTACCGTTATACATATGTTAAACTCAACTTTTATATGTCAAGTTCTACTTTTACCGATCAAGTTCAACCTTTTCTACCTTTATATGTCTAACTCTACCATTACATATCGAGCTTTACCTTCACATGTCAAGTCAAGCTCTACCTTCAAACATCTCGGTCTACCTTTGCATGTCAAGCTCCACCTTTACACATCGAGCTCTACCATTATATATTAAACTCTACATTTACACGTCGAGCTCAACCATTATATGTTAAACTCAACATTTACACGTCGAGCTCAACCTTTCGCTCGCTTTCTTAAACTTTACGACCACTACTATTCACAAATGGAAGCGAAATATTTGCATCTTAATAAAAATCATAACGGAAAAGATTGATAATATAATAAAATTCTTTGACAAGAATTCGCCTCATTCTATATTTTGAACAAACGTATAGGAAAAGTGATATCATACGTTGAGTAGCTATTATATCTAAATAAAAATTAATATACTCTTGGTAGCTATTTTTATATCTATTTTATTGACAACTGTATTATAAATATATTGAATTGGTCGTTATATAAATCTTGTAGTAAATGTTTATCTCCCTTCTTGCTTTCACTTTTGCGATGTAGGTAGTCGTTTTGAATTTCATCAAAGACTTTATATGATGTATATGCTGCAATTTCTGTATTTTATTCTGGGTTTATTTTTAATCAAAGTATAGTGTCCATTAAAAAAATTCTTTTTATTAATGTAAATACGAGAAAACTGTTTTGTTTTATTTTTACATTTATTCATTTGGGATGTTAATACCATAAATATATAGATATATATACTGTTTAAATGTAATTATAGAGTAAATATATATCTATGGTAAATACAGCTATAATTCATCAACTTCCTGCTGAGAGCTGGAGTGAAGAAAGGGTGGTGAGCCTCAGAAGAATTCAATAGATTATGAAGGAGTTTGACGATGGTCGGAAAGAGTCAAACATAAAATTTGAATCAGGAAGTCCGAGAACTGGTACAAGCGATGATAATGTTTATTCGGTTTGAGAAATCATTGAAGCTGATCTAAGATTGTCTAAAGCAGCTATGAAACGTCTCATTAGCAATTTTGAATCTTCAGTTTACAGAATATTAATAAACAATGTCATATATACAGTAGATGGGTATGACGTGCATTTATCTATATAAATAACAAAGAAGATAGAGTCGTGTGTTCGAGACAGATGCAGCGCTGAAGATGCAAGGAGAAGAGCAAAGAGAAAACTATATTGTGTGATAAATGAAAAGTAGATATATCTGAGAAGCTGTTCCTCGAAAGAAAATGTACATGTACGGATTGATGGTGCATGCGACCTGCTCCTCAAATTCATGACAGACCATTTCTGACAAAAATCTCTATAAAGTGGCATCACATTTTTAGAAATTCTTTTGCTACTATGAGATTTTACATGGGGATTCCATAAATGCGGAAAGGTATATTTTGTTTTTGGAAACATGAAAACTGAATTGCAAGCCATTGTTCCAGCCAGGGAAATCATTTACCACACGTAGTCATACAACTGACTGAAAAAAACTTGTTACGCAATTTAAGCAACCCGCCTATTCACCAGACACCAGTCTGAGGGACAAATATGTGGTTAGAAATTATGACGGATTCAGGTATGGACAAAATTTCAACAGAAGTCCCGAAGCAGATGCCAGCTAAAACAATTTTCAAATCCCTCAATGCCAATATATTGAACAAAGAGTTCAAAGCCTTCAGAAGTCATCTAGAGGCCATATTAATTGAGAATGGTGTGACTATGTTGGATGAGAAACAGTGTGTTGGACTCTATTAGCCCTTTAGATTTATGAAAAACGTTCGTATTTATCTACTCAATAATTTTTGTACATAAATCGTTATATCGATTATCATTAAATAACGAAATTCTTTAAGAGCCATATACGTATATAAATAAACTATTCTGTCTTAATGTTGTCTTAATGAGAAAAATTAAAATGTATGAATTACGTATCTTTGAAACAGTAAATAGATCCTCGAATTATAACAAATTTTCTTCGAATAAGGGGATATTGGTGTCAATAACTAAAAAGAATTCGCAACATCTTTCGTTTTAAAGTGAACTTTTAAACCAAGCAAGAAAATATTGTTGAAGCGTTAAATCCTATGATCAGTTCAAATCAAGTTTAATCAGCACGTTATGTAGGTATACCTATATTTAAATGAAATTAAGAATGCAGTCTTATTTATTTAAAAAAGAAGAATGAAGAGTGTTTATCACTTCATTTTTCGGAGGAAATCATTTTTTATTATTCGATGCATGTCAACATTTTGCACTATTATTTAGTAGGTACTACAATTGTATACAGTAATCATCCTCGAGCCAAGTTCTAAGCGATATATTAGACATACATAGATACATATTATAAATTATCGAAGTAGTGTTAATTTATCACGTGAATAATATTACCATTGTATTAAATTTCTTTTCAATTTACACTAGAACACTTGATCATTCATTTTTATTGTCAATTCGATACTTTTTAATTAAGGCAAAACTTAGATACAGTATAATTATATGTACTATGTTTTTCTGTTATCACTCTATATATATAATACTCAGTTCAATAACACAGTCAACCTATTAATAATTTAAAGAGTAGGTACCTACATACATATATGTTGTTTAATGTGCTGATAATGCAAAACGTGTGGATAACAAAAAATCGAGTACGATAAAATATTATTTGAAATATCAAAGATTATATATCAGCATTAATTTTTTACATAAAGAGATAGGAAGACCATACTATAATTAAAAGTATCATTAATTTATTCCTTCCTTTTCTGTTCATCTTAAACTGCTGTACAGATGTACAAATATTTAAATGATATGCAATATACTATACTGTTATATTCATAGATTATAGTTATAGAGTTAAATAGTAGTTATATATCTATTGTTATATTAATATATGTAAAAATTAATTTCGAAAATAATATATACATAAAACAATTAATTACCAGTAGTGCCATCTTCATCTTCACCTTTAAAACGACTTGATGAATAAAACCATTGATGAAGGTACGAAGTAGCTGAAATTTACAAAAAATAAGAAGTTCAAATGTTTATAATAATATAGGATAACTACATAAAGATACATAAAAATATTTTAGTTATCTATTAAAAATCTAGGGAAATATAATCCTGATGGTGGACATTAACAAAACCTGTTAATCGACAAATTACTCACACCAGAGATGTTTATCAGTTATAAAAATAATTAAAAAGATCCCTTAGGTATATATAGTTAAACGATTTGAAGTGTTTAAATGTATATTAATAATATATATAAATGCAAGCCACAGTGCCATAAGTAAATAAATTGATGTTTCTGTGTTATTTGTTTGTGGGGAACTCATGATTATTATACTCATATTATCTGTGTGAAGATCTGTGTGAAGATCTGTGTGAAAATAAATGTTTATTTTAAGATTATTAAAATAATAATCTTTGTTTTAATTAAAGTATCTAATTTAATATGGTAGTATAAGAAGTTATAAATTAATAAAATCCAAGCATTTTTTAAATTATTCATGCATAAAATTATTTCACGATTTATTTTTATGCAATTACAATATTATGACAAATAATTAGATTTGAACAAGCTTAGTGCAGTAGCTTAAATTAACTCAGCCCTCTATACCTACATTACATGTATATAGACCTAATAGTATGTAGGTATGGTTTATAATAAAAACGCTGCCTGTCCATCAACTCCACTTAAATACTTAATTATATATTTAATTAATGAATTATAAGCAGAAGAACTTACTATTACAAATGATAGTTGTTATAAACCATCGTCTCTTTACATGTGATTTTTCAGCATCGGAATAACCTTCCTCTTTATCGATCTCATCTTTTGATTTTAGATATGAGCGTGAACGGAAGAAGTACGTTATGTAATGAATTATTCTCCAGCGTGATTGACTCTCATCAAGAGTATCGTCTACTTTGTGTTCCGCTGTTACTTGCATCACAGTTGTCGGTCTAATTTTTACTTCCTTAATAGTTTCTCCATCACTGGAGTGATTTTTCCCCCAGAAACTCCAGAAACGACCACCACTTGCAGATGAGCTTCCAGCATCCGTATGTGTATCCTTTGTATCACCTGTTTCATAACTTTCACTGGAAGTCTTAGAAGCTTTAAAACCAAACCATGAACCTGAAGAACTTGCTTGGTCTGATTCATTTTTATCCATTGCATCATTTATGCTGTCTTGATCCTTTTCAATTCCTTTCTTTGCTCCCCATAACCATCCAAAGCGAGATGAACTCTGGTGTTCCTCAATTGTTTGACCATCCCCCTTAAGTTGCGTGTCATTATTTGACTTGGAAGTATCATCCGAAGACCAAATTGGTGTTTTACCTTTGGGAACATTACCTCTATCTCCGGTAATATACGCAGTTTTACCACTTATTGTTTCTTCAACTTCCTCACCAGTATGTTTGTCTCCATCAGAAAACCACATTGGTGTTCGACCTTTAGGAACATTACCTCTATCTCCGGTAATGTAAGCAGTTTTAGATCCGATCGCCTCTTCAGTAATTTCACCAGATGATACTCCTTTCTTGCCCGATGAGATAACAGCTTCCTCTGATCTTACTGTAGTTATTGTTTTGGATATCGAAATACTGGTCCTTTTTTCAGAAGACCCTACTCCAGTAGCGTCTTCTCTTCCATCTTTATGACTTCTATGTGTATCTGACGTTTTTGAAGAACTTATTGAATCTTCTCTTCCATGCGAATGGCCTCCTGTTTCACTTTTAGAAACAAACTTTCCTTGAAGATTGATTCTAGTTTCCACTTCAAAATCTTCTGTACTATGTTGTCGTGTTTCTATGGCATTTCCAGAATCCGTTTTTTCGTGTGTATGGCTTCCTGTTGCATTTCCAGAATCACCTTTTCCGTGTGTATGGCTTCCTGTTGCATTTCTAGAATCACCTTTTCCGTGTGTATTGCTTCCTGTTGCATTTCCAGAATCATCTTTTCCGTGTGTATGGCTTCCTGTTGCATTTCCAGAATCCCCTTTTCCGTGTGTATGGCTTCCTGTTGCATTTCCAGATTCACCTTTTTCGTGTGTATGGCTTCTTGTTGCATTTCCAGATTCACCTTTTCCGTGTGTATGGCTTCCTGTTGCATTTCCAGAATTCCCTTTTCCGTGTGTATGGCTTCCTGTTGCACTTCCAGAATCCCCTTTTCCATGTGTATGACTTCCTGATGCACTTCCAGAATCACCTTTCCCGTGTGTATGGCTTCCTGTTGCATTTCCAGAATTACCTTTTAAATGTGCATTGATTTCACTTGAGCTTTCAGAACCATCTTTTTCATTTACATGATTTCCTGATGATCCAAACTCTTCAATCATATTTTGATGACTGACTTTACCATCTACACTATCGTTTCCACGCTGATGGATTTTTGGCGCATTCAAACTGCCTATGGTACCTTTAATATTTCCCTTTTCCAATTTAAAAGCTGCGTGAGAATCTGATCCTCCTGTTGAGCTTTCTATCCCACTATCGTTTATTCCTTTTCCACCTTGAAGACCTTGAACTGTAATGCTGGTCACAGTAGATATAGAAGAGTGGGCTGCTGTACCTTTATTCTGAGCCAAATTACCATCCAAGGAGCAACCTTGTGCGTACAGGGTATCAATATGGTGTGGATCATTCTCATGAGTACTAGTTACTATTTGCTTTGTATCGATAAATTGTGTAAATCCAGCAGCTTTAATTTCTTTTCTTGCGATATCATCGCTGCCCTTTTCAGCATTTGCAGAATGATCATCTTCGCAATTTCGGTGAGGTTTCCAAGTAACTGAAATATGTGAAAGAATAAATATAAAATTATTTTTGTTAATACGAACAAAAATTTGATAACAATTAAAAATTTTGTATACAGTTATAGAATATTCTTATCTACATGCAACAGATTTTTAAATGAAAACGATAATTTAAATCTTATTATTTTTAATTCAAATTAGTTATGTCAAAGTGGTTAACACAGTCATTTTTAGAACTCTGTCTGAATGTTCTTTATGCATGCATTTTCCATACTTTGCTTTTTAGTTTTTATATGAATTTTCCCATTTGAATATACGACAGACCCGTTAAAATGTAACAAACACTTTATTATTTAAATATAACTAAGTTTATCTAAAACATGACACAAAGGTTATTATTTGCTTGTGAAAATGAAGACCATCCAGAAAAATATAAATTATATTAACGATTTCATAGTGCAATTAAACATTTTTACGTGCTTTTAAATGCAAAATTCCATATGATTGATTGCATTGTAAAACTATTTTATTTTCAATGCCTGATATATTCTTTATTTTATATTATGAAATAAAAATATACCTGCATGACAAATGTAATATATTGATATTTTTAATCCAATAATTAAAATTAGGTTGGGTCGATATTTTGTAGAAATTTTAATCTTGATAAAT
This sequence comes from Invenusta paracnida, assembly GCA_036023295.1. Lineage (NCBI taxonomy): Eukaryota > Metazoa > Platyhelminthes > Proseriata > Coelogynoporidae > Invenusta > Invenusta paracnida. Next base: position 6,602 of record JAYRBW010002542.1, on the reverse strand, counting down.
CAAAATTATTAAAATATTTTTGAAATCCCTTTATTAACGTTATACCTATTGTAGATGGTAACCTACATATATGATCACAGTAACGGCTTACTATTTCGTGAGAAACGTTGTGTAGGTAAATATTTATTTCTCCGGTAAATCGCAACTTTGATAGTGAGAATGTGGAGCCATATATAACGTATAATATAGTGTATGTTACCATTTCTTTGTAAATATTTATATTATAAAAAGTAAGCGCATTTCACATTCAGTGTGTTGTACAAACGCAATTAACAGGTTTTCTTTAATTATCTGGTGAAATAGAAAACATATCTAAAGAGATAAAGGCTTTTAATTGAAAATGTTAATAGTAACTATAACCAATGAAAACTGTAACTAACAGTGAGCTTAAGAAATACTGTATTTAACTAATTAAATTTATATTCTATCCTTATTTTATATGAAATCATACCGTATGCAAATTTTTTTGCTAATCTAAGAAAAAATAATTCAATTTTGTATCATTTCATTTATATTATATATCTCTGATTATAAACATTTTGTTATTCCTTTATTTACATAATCTATTAAATTTAAATAAATAATACCACAGAAAAGATTCCTATAAATCACAGCTAAGAGAATTAAGCATCACACATACGAAGAGGTCAATTTTAAAGCAAACAAACAAACGTCAATAATAAAACAATATTAATAAATCGGTAGTATAAGCTATTTAAATTAAAATATCTACTATTAATCTCCGACTTATATATTTTAATCCAAAATTAGCACCTGTAATATTCTACACAACAGTACTAAATATAAATTTTTTATACGGTATATTTTTAGTTGGATCAGGTCAAAACGTAGGTTCCTGATCCAATATATCTGGTCGTCAATATTATTATTAATATTATCTTAACATACCTATAAAATATATACAGCTCTGTAACATCTAAAATAAATGAATAATTACGCTTATAATACAAAACATATACGAACTTATATAGAACTTTTCTACCATACTTTGGATAGATCTTAATTATTTTTGTGAAATATTATTTCTTTGAATTTGAATTTTCTTGATAAAATATTACACTTATACTATAGATTGAAAATAAACAAAGGTACATTGTACTGACCTTTCAGTAAAGAAAATAGCAGAGTCCAGCTCACAGAATCCACTTCGGTTTCCTCTTTCCATGACAGAGAAAAGTAAATGGGCTGGTGAACAAGAATATCTAATTCAACAATATCGTCAAGCTCAAACCGCCCAACAAACAGCAGGACAAACCGATTTGCCCATTCTTTTCGTAGTGATAGGAAAACCAGGAGTCGCGGGTAGAACTTTGTCATAGCCTGGATGGTCTTTTCAGAAATAATAATGAGGGCATACTCCGAGTGGCGAAGAAAGCGTTCCTCAAAAAGATCGAATTTTGTAATAAATGCATCACCAGGTTCGGTTGGGAAGAAGCACGGCATGTTGTATTCATGCTCTGAGGCATGTTTCAGGTGACTCGCGAAGTCCATAACCATCGGGTCATTCTGATTATCTGGTCCCGCTTTTGTGATAACAGTAGGAGTTAAGATTGTGAATTTATTTTCCATTTTTGATAAAATTAATGTTACCCTTGATTGTGATTTTAACTCTTTTTATTTCCTTCAATACAAATATCTCCGTTCGCAGCTAAAAAATCTCCGCTTAAAATGGTATCTCAAATTTGTACATAATATTATGTGGCTAGATGAAAAAGGAGGCTTTCAATATCCGATATTCTACCTTGCGGTAGATTATGTTACAGTGTAACTGGTAAAATCTAACGCTGTGTTGGTTTATAACCTACCTATATGTTATGTTTGGATGCGGCTATACGCGAATTCATCTTTCAATCGATGTCATTTATGCTTTTAGGGTCATATATTGATTGCTATATTCCCTCTCTGTTTTCTCTGCTGTAGTATAGGTATACAACTTACTATTTTATGAATACCTTCATATTAGTCAGTCACATTTCTGTATACTAAGAGTGTCCTCACATCCACACTCTTCAGATACAGTACCCATCATTGGCGTTTACCGCGTCTCTAGTATTTGTTTTATTTAAATAATTAAATTGAATGTAAAATCGCTTCTTTCGTGTATTACTAGTGAGAGGTGCATATATATAGATATCTAACCTATATATTGTTATGTATTTTCAAAGGCTGAATTTGTGTAGATACTTACTGGTAATTTTCTTTTAGTAAGTCTTTAAAATGTAAACACTAAAATATTTATCTGACGCATTAGTTACTTCTATAGCCAATCAGGGGTTTAATTGTATTTTAGCTTATTGACAATGTATAGGTATTTCATATTGTATTTCATATTGTCAATATAAATTTATATTTAAGACACTGAATAGGTGAGCAGACATTTTGCAGTCAGTCAATATTTATTATTTATATACTACTAGAACGCTATTAGACTAAAAATATAAAGTATTCAAGACTTTAAATATCACGTTTTATTTAAACGTAACTGTGCAAACATTGATCTGTATTGAATATGCAGTTTTCAAGAGCTGTAAAATTAAAAATCATGTAATAAAATGGATATTTCATTGTTGTTTTAGAAAGAAATTGATCGTCAAGATTTAATAATTATTGACTACAAACAATATAATGTTATTTATTATACATTATAGGTATTTATAGATATATTCTTCGTATATATACATTACAATGCCGATAATTAAATTTAAAAATTTGAATTTAATCCGTGTATATGTATATTATGTGACAATTTAGACAAGTGGTTTTGTTAATATATAAATATATACACCCTGGACAAAAGAAACCTTAGAAAAAAAAAATCGTCTGTCAACCACAACTCATATTTATGTATTGAAAAAACTATTTAATGTATTTTTCATTTTATATATTTAACCTGAAATGTTACGATTGAAAATTGCTAAAATACAGTACAGTCAACAATTAATGTCAATAATAACACACTAGAGACGAAAGTTGTTAATAATGTTACTAATAATGGGTGTGTCCTCCGTCATTAACAATTACTTCTGCAAGATGATGTGTATATGAGGGAAATAAGGAATAAAGATTGGAGATTTCGAATAATATCACTCACAGTATTAAAAAGGTCATCAAAAGCATAAATTCGGCTGCGGTCGAGCTCACGTTTGAGGTGAGCCCACACATTCTCTATGGCGCCGTTTAAGTCCGGGCTACACGAAGGCCGTTACGCGAATGTTATTCTGCTATATCCACCGGGTGACACGTCGAGCTGAATGGGCTGGAACATTGTCCTGCAGCAGGATAACATTATTGTCATTGGCAAACTGAGGCAGAATTCGCTTCTCTAGCAGCGCAGTGTATGGTTCACCATTCAGGCGTCCTCGTATCCGCTCCAGCTGTCACATCGAGTTTTTCATGAAGGCGCCCAAAGCATGATGGAACCGCCACCGACCTGCAATCTGGGTGCTTACTGTTTCTGTCCACCCCCACCCCCATGCCCGGATGTAACGCCGCTGTTTTGTCTGGACAATATGGAGAAGAACTTCGTATGTGAATATCACTTGACGCCATTGCTTCGGGGTCCAAATAGCTCTCTCTTGGGCTAACAGAAGACGACGTGCACGATGCCGAGCAGTCAGGAGTGGCTTACGTTTTGCGATACGACTCATTAGTCCCATAGACACCAATCAACGACGAATTTTTCGATTTTCGATTTTTCAATCGTAACATTAAAAGTTAAATATTTACGTGAATATATATTTAAATATATTTATATGAAAAATGTATTAAATCGTTTTTTCAATACATAAATATGAGTTGTTGTTGACAAACGATTTTTTTTTCTTTATACGGTTTCCTTTGTCCGGGGGTATATATATTTTAATAATAATAAAACGAATTGGCCAAATAAATTATTATATTTTGATGAAGTATTAGGTACATTATATACACAAATGTGCACAAAATTGCAAAATCTTTCTGTCATTTCATACGAAGAAGGTAATTGAATGGTTATTTTTGTCAAATGATAAAATAAAATAAAATACGCTGTCTATAAATATTTTAAAAAGGAAATATACATGTACCATGTAAATAAAACCAAAATGCATTTGCACATACCTGCATGTATTTTATACATAAACTTTTGACAGATTAAAATACAATATTTAATATTGTATAAACTTTCTCCTAAGCTACATATTAGTTGCGCATTACGTTATATAATTGTCGGGGGTTCGCATTTTTATAATAAATATTGTAAATTAATTACGAAAATGTAAAGCAAGTTTATTGATTTCTTCTTCTAACTAACATATTATCACTTATATATTATATTACTGATAATGATGATACACTAGACTAAAAGTGAGATCAACAAAATATATGCATGTAGTTTAAATATATAATAACAGTAATAACATATATAGCAGTATAGTTTTACATATACTAAAACGATATGCATATATTTTGTTGACCTCACTTTTAGTGTATTATCATTATCAGTAATATAATATATAAGCGATATGTTAGTTATAAAAAGAAATCAACAAACTTGCTTTACATATTTGCAATTAATTTACTATATTTATTATAAAAATGCAAACCCCTGACAATTAAGAATTTACATTTTTGTGAATGATTATATGAAAAAATAAACAAAAGTCTGTTTCACAAAAAAATTTTAAATAATAAAGATTATTAAACAATGATTAGCAACGATACACACATAAAAAGGAATTTATAAAAAGTTATTATTAGGGACGACGGTTGTTATCCCTAATCTCTCTATATATATGATAAAATAATTAATAACACAGGATTTAAAAATATCTACTACTGCATATAGGTATTATATACCTATATTATGCTAAATTATGACGTCTTTAATATATAGAAACATAGACTTCTCGATATCTATGTATAGAGGTTATAAAATATCGAAATATATTTATATATTGTGAATGGTCGGCCTGGAATTAACATATGTTTTAAAATATTTATCATGAACCTTGACTACAAACTGGTTCATCGAGGATTCCAAGAAAAATTCTTTAACAAGGAAATTATTCACGAAATCCTCATAGTGTATGTCGACTGAAACAAATACTCGTTAACACATTAGACCATGATGCTCCAAACTATATAAAAATATTAATCTTAAATAACATTTTTTTACTGGAGTTTAAATTTGATTCGTAGACTTGATTGAACTATGCAATATGTTATCTTTGTGTGATCTATGTGCGTACATATATAACATATGTTAGACAGTGACATGATGTCGCAAATTAGCCATAGAAGAATGTGACAAAGATGCTCTAATGAAGAATTTATAAAATAATTTTGATATCTTAAAAATATATATAATATGACTGTACAACGTTTACTTAAATGAATATATAATTTACGTAGAATTTATATTAGGTTGTCAATTAACTTACTTGCCACAAAATTTAGGCATAGGTATAATGGTCCCATAATATATAGAAACTACATACATATATAGAATTTATAATATGAAACAGAAATAGAAATACTTTCTTCCCAGCACATATGTGTGCTTTTAAAAGCATATATAGACATTCTATGCTGGTTATAAACGCAACATGAAACTTTTCATATAATTTAATAAAAGGCATGAAATATTAGTTTAAAACATCCTAATGATAATAATTGTTTGAAATTATTTAAAACGTTATTAAAGTTTTTTTAAGTAATAAAAACTGCATTATATGTATATGATACATTAAACAGGATATTAATAAAAATTAAATTATTTTTTTGCAAGGCGTAGTAATTTATAAAGAAATTGGTACACGGGTGTATGCATTTGTTTCGCTTTTTATTTATGATTTGTGTTTAAGTATAGGTATATTCAACAAATGTTATATATATATATATACATAATAATTATATTGTTTCAAAAAGTTTTTAAACGTCAATATAATGATACGACTAATTAAATATAATCTACATATCTGTATAGCTTTCAGATAAGTTTCCTAAATGTAATTATAGTGAGGTCTCGGAGCGTGCTAATGAAATAATACCTACCTATATATATATCATGAATAATTTATTGTATATTAGCTTACAAAAATACAAACGTAAAGTATATCAGTTTAAGCAAAAGTATAATATTTTATATAAATAATTTATCACTTAACTGTTCAACTAAAGAACAATCTGGAATGCTTATGTGCGTAATGATCTATTTAATTTTATATAGAATAAACAGGTGCATATAAAACATTTTCCAAGTATATTTTATGCTTTACTTTATTGATTAGGGTTATGAAATGACGTCACACTTAACGGAGGAGGGGTGTAAAAAATATGAAAATGTGATGTGGGGTAGGGGGAATTAGTCAAAATGGGACGTCACATTTTCCATATTTTTATGTTTATTATATGAAAACATTTATATATATAATATACATATTTTTATACATTTTATATATTTTTAATGCTATTTAAAATTATAAAAAATAATTGTATATAGTAGAAGATACAGATTTAATATATAATATATACCTATATATCTTCTAATTTATATATAATATATTGATAAATTTTGATATCAATATTAAATAATGATATTT
>JAYRBW010002531.1:0-13919 GCA_036023295.1 Invenusta paracnida | reverse complement strand
TTCTATATATATACTACTCTAATTAGTATAGTACTTACATAATATTTTGTATACGCATACTAAATAGTTTTATATATTGCTACACATCAATAATTACGCACATATTTTTGCTCTTCAACACAAATACCTTGTCTCACTACATTCCTTATATAAATTCAATTTGGTGACATTTTTACCTCTAACTTTCCGCCAAAATTTGTTCCCATCTATCGGAAAGCGCTGCTCAAAATTTGTTATCTTTCATACATACTTCTTCCACATGGACACATACACAATGTCTACAAGAAACACTCCAAGAGGAGGAAGCGAGACACAAGAAGACCAGCAATCAGTAGAAGGAGCTCAACTGCCATTTGCAGAAGAAAATGTGTCTGCCTCAGAGCAAGAACATTTTCACTCCGAAGAATTACCGATACAAAAACTTCCACGCACACCTGTTCGATCACAACGATCATCGCTGCACGCGTCTACTAGACGATCAGGAACAGTGAGCACACAAGCATTATTACTACAAATGAGACGAGAAGCGAAGGAAGAAAAGGAAGAGAATCGTAAGAGAAAAGAAGAAAAGGAGAAGAAACTCAAAAAAAGAAAAGGAAGAAAAACAGAAAGAACTCAAAGAAGAAAAGGAAGAGAATCGTAGAAGGAAAGAAGCAAAAGAGGCGAGAGAAGAAGAGAAAGAAAAGAAACTCAAAGAAGAAAAAGACGAAAGAAGAGAAGAGAATCGTAAGAGAGAAGAAGAAAAACAGAAGGAACTCAAAGAGGAAAAAGAAGAGAATCGTAGAAAAGAAGATGAAAAGCAGAGAAGACAAGAAATCATGGACATAAGAGACAGACAAGAAAAAGAATTCAAGGAAAGAAAATATGAGGAAGAGAAAGATAGAAAACAGAAAACAAAGGAAAAAAAGAGGAAAACGAACAGAAACTGACAAAAACGGAAAAAGACGACAAATTGGCTAGGAAAATGCTACAAAGAGAAGCTGAAGACGAAGACAGGAAAACGAACAGGGACATGTTTTTAGAAGTACTGGCTACCCTAAAACGAAGACCAGCTTCTCGAGAGTCATCAATCTCAGAACATGGTGATATGGAGAAAAGGAAAGAAATGGAAAGAAACAATTTCAGACATGTTCTTCTTCAACCCCCTAGATATCGATTGCCTATGGGTACTCCATTTCTACATCCTGCACCAGAAGTGTTTGAAATGGAAGAAGACCTACATTCAACTTTCATAGAAGAAGAACGGAAGGAATTAGGACATAAACGCGCCAACTCACCGATTCGCAATGGTCCAGCGTTTCGATATTACCCAAAATTGAAAACACCAGACATTTATAAACCAAGCATGAATTTCCAGGTGTACAACAGGTGAGTATTAGCATACCTGGCGGCATCCCAGATACCTCTCAGGGACTATATAACTTATTATACCAACTTTCTCGGAGAAGAGGCGTTCCGACGCTACATACATATCGAGGAAGCAGACCCTACAGTAACTCTGGACAAACTTATAGACCAACTAGATATAGAATATGGCGAGAAGAAAAGTTCAAAGGCAGCTGCTCTCTCACTTCAAAGAATAATGCAGAAGACGGGACAGTCACTACAGAAGTTCTATTATGCAATTGAAGAATAATATCGACGAGCAGCAATACCAGCAAATTATGTCAAAAGAAGGAGAGTAGAACTATTTCTACAAGGGCTAGTATCGCCATCCTTGCGACTGCACCTTCTCCAGAAATGCAACGATACTCTCAAAGATCTGTCCCCACATCAAGTACTTCGTTACGCGGAGGACGAAGAGGTTTTATTAAAGCTCGTCGAAACAAAAACAAGTCATGTCGACACTGGAAAGTCGCAGAAAACACCCAACTTCGACACAGAAAAACGGGACGGACAACCGAGAGAACAAATGAAAAAGAGCAAGACCCCCCCAAGACGGAAAGAAACAAACAGATACTTTTGTTCCATGTGCAACAGGGAGGGACACTCTGACAGCCGTTGCTGGCGCAGAGGACAACAAGAAGACCCACCAAGAAATGCAAGATATGAAAATGCTCCCTGGGGATTAACGTGCGAACATTGTCAACGAAGGGGACATACAATCGAACAATGCTGGATGCAACATCCCGATTTAAAAAAGACATACTACCAAACGAATAGACCATCGGCACCAATAAGTGTACTAACAGGATCAGAACCACCAGCCTCAGTTGAGACAACTATCGGGGGAAAGAAACTGGTGCTGTTACTGGATACAGGAGCACGCTATTGCATCCTGAATAAACAGGATTTTGATAAATTTCCGAAACCAAAACATCCTTCTCTTCCTATCACCGAAGAACTCATTTCTGCGGACGGCGGTATGCTACCCACAGTGAGTCGCCACGCGTTCAGTACGAAACTAGGACCGATCACAGAAATGCAAGATTTCTATGTTGTCGACCACCCACTGGTACCATCTATCTTGGGACCAACATTTCTTACTCATTTCGACTACACATACAGTGCAGCGAAAAAGAATTAAAACATAAAAATAAAAAGAACAATTAAAAACATTCCTATCAAACTGCAACAAAATAGAAAGACACAAACACACATCGGATTGTAACAGAAAGAATAATCTCAATTCCGGGTCATCATGAAGTGTGTTTCAAAGCGAAAATATCACCTTCATCGAATAAATTGGGCTACACTGATCGTCGCAAACAGCTAGGACGCAAAGGACTACTTGCAGCCTATTCGTTACACGAAAACGTTGGAGATGGGAAAATAATCATCAGAGTAGCCAATTTCGCTGAAAAAGAAGTTATATTGAACCCACACTTGTCAATTGGCGAATTTCACCCACTAAAAACGAAACAGAAAATTCCAATTACAAACACAATAAATACACAGACTCAAAAAGATTCGGTAACACCGGACGAACTTCTTAAACAATTCAACATCGATGAAGACAATCTCTCCATCAATGACAAAGAAGAATTGAAGAAGTTACTATTTCAATACAGGGATATAATATCTACAGGGGAATTCGACATTGGAAAATTTTCTCATCTACTCCATACCATGAACACAGGAGACAACCTTCCAATTCGTCAACCTCTTCGGCGCACGAATCCTATAAACAGAGCTGAAATCGACCGCCAGGTGGGGGAGATGCTTAAAAGGAACATTATCCAGCACTCCACTTCACCCTGGTTCAGTCCAGTTGTCTTGGTAACGAAGAAAAACGGCCAGAAGAGACTGTGTATCGACTATAGAAAAGTAAACCAACTCACAACGAAAGTGGCTTTTCCACTGCCGAGAATCGATGACTCGTTGGAAGCACTGGCTGAAGCAAAAGTCTACTCGACATTCGACCTCGCTGCAGGATATTGGCAGATTGGAATATCAGAAGAAGACATCCCGAAAACAGCTTTTTCAACTCATAAGGGACTATACGAATTTCGAGTACTCCCATTTGGAATTGTAAACGCTCCGAGCCTATTTCAAAGAGTCATGCATCTTGTCTTAAATAATCTGGAATACATCACTTGCTTATTATATCTTGATGATATTATAATATTTGCTGAAGACAATGCTACACTCTTCAAGAGAATGAGAACTATTTTTGATCGTTTGCGACAATTCATTCTCAAAATTAAACCACAGAAATGTCATTTATTTAAAAGTCTGCAATTTCTAGGACATATTGTATCTTCAGATGGTGTCCGCACAGATCCAGAAAAAATAGAAAAAGTTCGAGAATGGCCTGCGCCCTCTTCTATTAAGGAGCTACGAGTATTCCTCGGCTTCGCGAACTACTACAGAAAGTTCATTCCAAATTTCGCACACACAGCAATTCCACTAAATCAGCTGTTAAGAAAGAATGCGAAATACGAGTGGATTCCTCAGCATCAAACAGCTTTCCTATTACTGAAAGAAACGCTGCTATCTACAAAAGTTCTAGCTTACCCCGATTTCTCTGAAGCAGCATGTAAATTTATTCTCGACACAGATGCATCAGAACTATCAATTGGGGCAGTATTATTTCAAATTCAAGGTGATGAAGAACGACCAGTGGCCTTTGCCAGCCATCACCTTAGCGACGCGGAACTCAAGTATTGTGCTGCACAGAAATAACTGTTAGCACTCCAATTTTTTCTTAAACACTTCAGATACTATCTATTGCATAGACCTTTTCTACTTAGAACGGACAATTGCGCCGTATCATGGCTACAAAGAGTACGAAACAACGGCTCTGGAATGCTAGAAATATGGGCCGAAACAATAGATCGCTGTAATTTCGAGGAATATCCAATGGACATTGAATACAGAGCAGGTCGTCACCATGGCAACGTTGACTCAATGAGCCGCCTTTTACCACCGTCCTCGCCACACTCACAATGCCCAGAATGCAGACTAGTCTGTCGGCCATCATGCCCAAGACTGCAGGTTAATATTTCACCAGAAAGAGGAAATTTTCAGGAGACAATGCAACACATCCTTCCCGTGCAAACACGGAAACAGGCTCTACAAGAGAGAGAAATCGCAGCTTCACAATTTTCTGACATCGTGACTGCAGGTGACTCACATATGCAATCGGCATCAACAAATCCAATGATGTCCGAGCGGACAGAGCTCTGTACTGACGATGCAACGGAAGCTTGCAGGTGGACTCCTTTAGATCCATATGAATCGGATGATGTGGCCTTGCTCGCCAACGAAACATTCCTCCCCAATACAGACGAAATAGCCATGCTAAAAGCGCAAGAAGATGACGCAGACATCCAGGCAGTGAGGAGACTGAAATTGAATGGCCTACCCAAACCGGCCAATTACAATTTACAAGGACTAAGTGTTAACTCGAGGGCATTCTTGGCGCAATGGCCCCACCTATTTATTCACACAAAAACAAATCTTCTCACAAAAATTAGAAAGAAATTAGACAGTACATACAATCAGGTAGTAGTCCCCTATAAACTACGGAAGATATTAATTCACCACATCCAACCCGTCCCCGATAAATGGACACTTCGGATTAAAAAAGACCATAGAGCAACTGACACGACGCTTCTGGTGGCCTTTCTTGAAAGAAGACACAACACAGATGTTAAGTCAATGCCATATTTGCATCATTATAAAGTCGCAACCACGACCTAAGAAATCTCCTCTACAACCTATTTATTCAGGGTACCCAAATAATAGAGTTCATATTGATCAAGCAGGACCCTTACCTACTACATCACAAAATAATCAGAGACTCTAATAATATTAATTTTGTTTTATATTTTATATTTTACATTATTATTATTATTATTATTTTCAGTTCATCCCTAACTTATTCCTATGTTCAGCCATTCCGCTGCATAGAATAAAATCTTCATTCAAAAACAAGACTACATATTTTAGTTTTTCTCAGTTGCTCGGGTCGAATCCGCAACCCTATAGAACTATTAATTTTATATTTTATTTTCCGCATTCCATCCTTTTATATACTATGTTATTCTATGTTCTGTTTCCTAGATTGTTTATTTTTCATATATGTTTGATATTGTTTTTCTTAGTTTGAATCTCTCAGAGTCGGCTCCTGTCCAGACATCTTTTCTGCAGGAGGTCAGCAGGCGTCACCTCTCTCTTCTCTCTTCCTTTCTGCGGCCCCTTTCTTTCTGCGGCCCAGGCCTACGGATTTAGGGGGGGGGGAGTTGTGGTGATCGTCTGCTGCGCTAATACAAGATGTCTGCCGGCTCTGAGGGAATTCCTCATTTACGCTATAATCGCCGTGGTTGGCTTGACTGCGATCAGCCAATCACGGCTCGCCAATTCTCCTATATCGATTACCGCTGCTACATAACAGCGGAAGATCACCATTGTAAATACACACCAACATCAGTCGTTGACACCACCATCAGTCATTGTAAACACTACACCAAGACACTACACTTTAGACATTATATCGACAACTCCATCAGTCACTATTTCTTTTGTGTACCAATATCAACATCCTATATATCATAGAGTAATGATTATACAAAGAGTTTTCACTCTTATCGATTTCATATACATCGCGCTGTAAATCGTCGTATATAAAAAAATCGTTTTATTTTAATAAATATGATGTAAATGAGAAGGTAAAAAGTAGTATTAAATATTTTTATTAAATTAATTTTAAGAACAAATATATATATTCATACGATTTTAACATGCGTAAGTTGTCTATAATAAATAATTTATTGCCTGTATATCTCAAACTGTTTTACTACATATACACGATTTAATTGCTCTCAGTTTTTAAAACAAATACAATATAAGCTTTTACGTAGGTAAATAGTATAGTATTGAACTGCATGCATAATTTAAAAGAGTGAACACTCTTTGTATAATTACTCTATATGATCTGTATCATGTTCAGTGACAGCATATATCTGGTTCGATAACATTATTCATCAAATTTTTCCTTTGCTTTATGCCGATACTTACAATGATTATAACATCTTCGTTTGTCATCCAAGGATGAAATTTCTGAAATAATCATCCTACATATACCTAGGATGAAATTTTCGTTCGCTTATGATAGCTTCCTTGTGCATAAACAGTAAAATTAACTAAACTCGACGCTATGCTATTACCAATAATCATCCGAGGCCAGCATACGCATCTTTATCATATATCAGGTGCATTATTTACATAATTGAGAAACCCGTCGTGGTCGTGATATCTTATTTTTAAACTTCATAGTTTATAACCTGACGTTGGCTGTATTTCATATGCGATAATTTTGAATTATTTAACTACAGTACATTGATTAATGAAAGTCTTTCCCTTTTCTTCTAAAAATATATTTTAGCGCCGGTTTGAAAATGAATTCTTTTATGTTTAGGATTTCGATGATACTCCTTTTGGAAGTCTGTCTCTTTTTGGAGCTTTACGTGATTTAGAATTAATTGATAAAGACCCGATACATGTAAATTTCAACTTTCAATTTATACATTATAAAATAGTAATATTGCATATATATCTGTATTTTATAATTGTCATATGTCAATTAAAGAGCATTTATAAATTGTATTAAATTCCTAATTGTTAATAAAAAAAGTACAATTTATAAATGCTGTTTAATTGACAGCTACATGACATTTATAAAAAAGTACAAACATTTATATATTTTATATACATTTATATATATAAAAAGTACAGTGTATATTATTATAAACATATCAGAAAAAAAATTATAAATAGTTAGAATGAATTTGATGCAAATTTTGATGTAACATTTATTTATCAAATAAAATTAAATTATGAATAAAAATAAAAATATTATATTATACCTTTCACTATTACAATGAAATCACACTAACGATTTACCCATTTTATTTTTTAACTTTTTTAAAAAGCACAATGTCATAAAAATTATATTTTTAAGGTTAATATATATGTTTATATAGAGCTGAGCTTATAGAAACACCTATCTTCAAATAGGATTTTTGCTTCAGTACATTTAAGTATAAGGTGCCTATTAAAAATTGTTTCTCAAATTGTGATCAAGTATGAAAGTATAAATAATAAATAAATTTTGAATATTAAATGAATCAATCAATTCCTAACTACAACTTTTTTATTAACAATTATAATAATTGCAATTGAGGCAAACTAATTCTAATAATTCAATTTTAAAACTAAATAATTGTAAATAAATTAAAACTAACAATAGTAAATAAATAAATAATGATTTTGAATATTATATTAATACAGTTTTACTGTATTAAAAAAATACAGTTTAAATGTGCAAAAATAATATGAAATACCGTTATTTTGTTTTATATTGTTGAGTTTGGATAATTTCTGAAATAAACAACAAAAATTAATTATTTCAATTTCATAAATTTTGCAATCAAATCTTCACATTTTACTAAATGTCATTTATATTTTTAAATTATCCTATTTTGTTTAATTTGATATAGCAATTACAGTGAAAAAATAAGATTCATTTGCTTTAGTATAATTTACATAATATATAGCGAATCCTAAAAACCGAATAACTGTATTCAATAGCAAACATTATTCGTTGACTTAAATGGTATCAATGATTCTTATAGGACATTATACAAACTTATTTTAAAAATTTAATTATTTTCTCCTCTATCCTGTTTGAAACGTTGTATTTAGATAATATATAAAAAAGAAGACTTCATTTATAATATTAACTGTACTCATAATTATATTTATTATAGTTGTATTTTAAATGTCTGTATAATTTTTTACGAATAAATCTAGAACAATTTATAGCACCTATTTTATTCACTTGAGTGTATATACATATAGATCAATCCTAATCTGTTTATTTGATACAATAAAAACAACCAACAAGCAAATATATAAAAGCTAAACAGTTTAATCAAATATGTACAAATCCACTGAAAGACTACACATTTTAGCTTTATAGATTATTAAGTATTATAATGCGCACACTTGAGGGAAAACGTGCTTATGTACCCGAAGCTAACAAAACTTGTTTTCCAACCAAATTCAAATTAATCAACTTCAAATAAGCTGTGATAGTCTCGAGTAAACTCTAAAATAATGCCAACTATTTGACAACAAATTTACCCAAAAATCCGAATAATCATAAATTACTCGAGTTAAGCATATATTGGTTTGGAACGGCTGTATAATGACAATATAATATATTCCTTCTGAAAAGCACACATATATATATTTAAATAGAACTTTATGTGTAGTATTGTCAAATATTTTGCAGACATAAGGAATTAAGCAAAATATGCTTGACATTTTCGAATCTTGGTAAAGAAAGACTTGGTGTATGTCTCAAATTATTATGCGCAGTTCTATAATAATAATAATATTAACAATAGTGTACGTATACATATATTATATGCATGCGACGTCTTGATATATACCTAAGAGTATGCATTTCTTGGCGGAGAGAATAAATAAGTAGAACTGAACGTACTTAATTGTATGTTTCGAGAAAATTATGTGTGCTTTGTAGAGCGAATGCGAATTCTCTTAAAAGGATTTTTCTCCAAATCTCTGAAAATATGCAAACAAGAGGCAAGAGCACTGCAATGACATTGGAGACCAAGGCATTGTCGTGTGTATTCACTTGTCTAATATTGGTTTTACATATACATATTTGTACAGAAAATCTGTGTTTCATACAATTCCTTGTATACACAAAATGCGCTTAAATGCACACACTATATATACTACTAGTAAGTTGTTCTATACATTACTATATATATTATAAATATTACTTTTCTTTAGTTTGATTTAAATTCTCCGCTGTTAACAAGCCACGTACGAAATGTCGACCCACACTCCTCAATCAAAGCTTTCAGAATGTATAGTTTCAAAGAAAAATCTGCAGACATAATTTAGGCGGAAAGTTTACCCAGAGTCTCTTTCTTTGTAATTTGAAATATTATGAAGGCACATAATATTGTATTATGCATATTGTCGAATGGGTATGTATGTAAATTGTTTATGTGTATATATATATATGTATACCTATACACTCCAGTTGTACAATACACTACATTCTAATATGACATTAGGTACCCATATATCTGTATAAGGCTTCGTCAACCTTTGCACAAATACATAGATATATGCATATAATGTAATTTATAATTATATATTATATAGGTATACTGTTGAAAAGAAAAACCGAGGCGAAAGCAAATATGTACATTCCGACTCGGTTTAAAATATAGGAAGAACTGAATGCTGTCGGAATTCTATTTATGTTTGTAAAAATATTCACTGATTTATAAGGCTAACAATTTACTGTGTGTATTTATAATGCATGTATACCTAGAGAAGGTTCCTCGAGCTTCTATTCTTATTGCCTTTCTTATACGGTGCTATTATATGCATATATGGTAAAGAATTTTAAAAATTAACTAACTTAACACATATTCGTCTTCTTATATATGAATTTTGTCGCTCCTTTCAAAGCGAGCTTGGACCGGAAGTGACATGTAGATCGAGAGAGGTGAGGTGAAAATTATTCGAACTACTACCGGACACAAAGCTTTCTGAAAGAGGAAAATCTGAGTCTCGAAAAAGTTTGTTTGCCCTCCATTTTCGAAAGCGGAACCTGAACTACAAAGTTTATGTATGTGCATATATAGTGTAGTACTGGCATGGCGGCTGTCTCTTGGGTATATAAAGAACCAACGAACAATCAATACGCGATTTAGGAAAAGTTAAGAAGTAACTCCCTCAAATATACTTGAGTTGCATATTCTAATAAAGGAATTGAATAGTAGAGGGACCGATGGATGTTCCAACTGTGGTATTGCGGGATGTACATATATCACATAGATTTGTTCGTTTCTGACATACCTATATTCCACATATATTTATATATTAAACATATAAAATGTTAAGCATTAAATTGGACATAAAATATTTATTTTTTATGAAATTTAGAAATTGGAAAAATTTATACTTATAGAAATTGATCATAAAAATATATGATAATGTGTTAATTAGTTACCCTTATAAGCAGCTGAAATATTTGAATACAAAGAAGTGAATTTATTCTTCTTTTTTTTAATATACTTTACAAATAATGCAAATAAACTATGTAATTATCGCATGTTATACCAAATATCTAGTTTTGTATTTAATTTAATTTATGTTTGAAAAGAAAACTACTTTTTGAAACAACAATTATGTAGTATATGTATGTATAAGCGACTGAATTCACTTATTTAAAGAAGAAAAAAACTTTTTCAATAAACATTTATAAATGCTCGTTATTAATTGATTGATAATCCTAATATGTAAGTATATGTTTATAAAACAGGTATATTTCATGTAAGCATGTTATGTCTTCTATATGTTTATATTACTTTAGAGAGTGAAATATACCATGAAATCGTAATTTTTATTAAAATATAAATTTAGTACCTACGTATTTATTTTAAAAGCAGATTATTGTACACAAAAATTATAAAAATCATCGTTTTCTGAATAAATGGAGAAATTTGGTAGAAATGGAAATAAAAAATGAGTTACCACTTATATGCGAACATTCTCGTAAAATAGAAGAATGGCCAATGGCTTATGCACACAGTTCCATTTTCTTAAAATGTTTGCTAATTGTCAATTTTTAACGAGGTTGATTCTAGAACTCTTCCAATAAATTCTTTGCAACAGCAATAACCTATAACATACACAACACTGAAAACACTATTTTAGAAGATGATTTGTCAGGGAATTTTTGTATATTTAACTGGGAAGATTCGCGTCTCAATTCTCGAAGAACTATGTGACAGTTTGAGTCGTCTGTGCCGCACTACTTACATAATATACGATGCTTTTGTTGACCCAAATTACACAATTTGAACTCTGTTTAAATTTACTCAGTGTTCGAAAAGTGTACACAGTCCCTCTTAGTTGCTTATTATTTTGCGACATTCTGCACATACAAAAACACAAATTTCAAGGAAAGAGGACAACCCTATACACCAATGATATACATATGTATGATATCCTTAACCCTAGATATTGTTATAGATTTAAATAAACGGGTTCTGTACCTGCTTAGTTTTGTTTCTAATGAGACAAGTTTTCCCTTTATTTCCGTGAATACCAGCAGCTAGAATTTCTTGAATGGTTTCAAAAGTTCCTTATCACTTCAATTATAGCCATACTTTCTGTAAACTTTATACATATTAGCCTCTATATCAATGGTAGGTATATTATGCAAGATCTCGATGCATGCAAAAGTGGCCACTTGAGTTAAGCTATTTAAATTGCGCAATCGTATCCTGAGAATTCTCAAGCAGCCTATAATAGTTGAGGAATCACGTGTTTAATCGATAAGATGACGTAAGGTAAGGAAAGTGCGCTATCTTCAATTGGGGCAGCCGAAAACTGATGAAAGCCTCTTGATCGTTATGCAAACATAGATAAAAGGCGTTGGTTCGGTTTATGAGACTTCAATGAGGAATGTACAGATTTTAATGGACCAGTAAAGGATTTTATACGGTCTTATAAAATCTCTTCATTCACAAAATATGCCTGGCCATTTACTGCGTCTCTAGAAGTAGCAGACGGTGATGATTAACTTATGGAGAACTGGAACGGTTTATAATTTAATGACAGCGTGCGAAATTTGGCGCTAGGCCACAAAACTATTTTAGTTTCAGATAATAGGCATATTTAGAATTTTTAAAATAGCTATATTAGGAAAATATAAATGAATTCATATTCAAAATTAATGTTGTACTAAATTATGAAAGATTCATAATAAAATGTTATTATTGAAATCGTCACTCGTGCACTTTGGTAGTACCACAGTAGTATCGCGCACGACGAAAGAAAAATAATATATGGATTATAATATATTACTATACATAAAAATGTCTAATAAAAAAATGCATTTAGTTAATTTTTATTTTGTAGTAGGTATCATCAGCATCAGCGTTTTAAAGGAACTACCAATATTCACAAGTGCCTTGTAAATATCATCGAGGTATTGTGTACACAAATAGTTAATTAAGCGATTATTAAAGCATAAAGTTGTACATTTTTGTACATATATTTAGTCATACATAATAGCTACAACTAGGAAGTGACTTTTATTTTTTAGTTTCATATGATTACGTATACTGAAAATGGATATAGTTTAGCCCTTTATAATCTTCCGTTGCAATTTCAAAATGTAGTCCTATTAGTGAATATAAGTTGATGTTTCATATCAATCTACATTTCCACCTCATTTAATTATTGACGTTAGCATAATATATAGTTTTAAAATAGTACATATTCTTAAGACAATAGATATATTAGGTCGGTATTTATTCTTTATAGAGGCATATTATTAGATACTACTGTTAGTAGTAAACTATTTTAATAGAATTTCTTATTTATTGCATAAATATATTTTAATGATGCTAGACATTTATGTGCACACTTGCTCAAATAAGGAAACGTAATTTTTGCATGTGTTTTCTTTAAATTTTGGGGAATATCTACGTTTTATACAAAATGATAGATTTCCGTCTTTGAATAATTTGTGCTACACAAACCTGTTTAAAATAAAAAACGTTTTGCAGCTTATGTAATTCTATAACAACTCATTAACGTTTGTTAATTTTATATAAATATTGTCACGAAAGATACGCCTGCTAAAAAATTCAATAGATAATGTACTACTATCTTGTCGGTTTTTAAAATAGTGCATACGTTCAATAGTAAAATATTTATACCGTTACCATTTAAGCATTAATACTACTAAAGGCTAAATGGAATACGTAAAATTGTACAAACGAAATATCCACAAATCGACGAAAATTTATTTAACAATTATAAGTAGCTTAGACTATCTCTACCAATCAATAAAATAAAAACATCACCCAAAGAAACCACCTTGTCTAATTAACGCAACCACCTACAATAAATCAAAATATATATATTTAACTAATAAATGCTTAATCCAAATAACTAAATTATTGGTATTGCTAACACTGCATATCGACTCTATAATTACGGAAAACTGTCGTAAGCGACATTTTATTCAAAAATGAGTTAAATACAAATTTATACTCTATGAGCATGTATTTATTACTATCCAAAATAGTATTATCTAATTTAATACTTTAATGTCTTTATTGGAGTAAAATATAAAACGTATGTAACTTAATTAACAATTTATATTTCAGAAAACTGTCGTATGTTCTACATACGACTCCTTTCCGTAATGCAATGATGCCAATATGCTACATATTATGTTTCTTGGAATTTCTTACTTTTAAACTATTAAAGTACTAGGAATCAGTCTATCTAAACATTCTAAGAAAAATGAATGTTTCTATTCATAACCCAAAAAAGGATTTATGTTCCCAATGTGTCGGATTCAAAAATAATAATAATAAAACAGAAGACGATGTATTTATTCAAGA